>JBCFXI010002863.1:0-15322 GCA_038496175.1 Ampulex compressa
ATAAACGTATTATTATATACTATCGTCCATTGATCGAATATCTCTTGCGATTCAGCAGCTTGTTCGAGATCTTCGAAAAATTCCGTGAAGATTCGACCGCAGGATCGAAGATCCGCCATCGATGACAGAATTTCCCCGCTATATAGGCCATCCTTTTCATCCGTGGATTTTAAACGAATGCTAATTACCAGGAAGGAATGCGATAGGGTGGAAATGGGCCACCAAAGGATTTTGGCGATCCGCGGTGCGGAAGTAAAAAGGCTCGCGGAATGAGAGTGAAATTAAACGGGAAACTTTCGAATTCCGACGTCGGTGTTTACGTTTCCGACCTGAGAACTACGAAGAATGTAATTAGAGCGACGCACGAGCTTAGAGGAAATGATTTATTATTCGGCGCCTCGGGCGACAGGGGGATATTACGTAAGGATGGTGCGGTGACGATAAATTTTTCGCGAGGCTCTTCTTAATTTTCCGTTTCTCGCTATCGATCATTCGAATGGCTCTTCGAGTCTATCTTTCGTGGATCCGTCGTTGTTTTAATATATCATCGACGCGTTTGGTAAAAGCAGTGAAGCTCGTTACTTCGAAATCCAATGGCAATACAACTGCACTTGGCTGCCTTTGGATTTATGAAGATATACCAATTTCAGGATGGGCGAAGCTAAGAATTATTTTTGATAATTCAATTGATTCAGTAATATTTATAAATAATTGTTCAGCACTGCGTTATATGTATCTCGAAATAACCTGGCGACGAGCGTGTATCTGTGCGCTCCACTTTCGCGTTTCCTTTGGAAGAGAAACATTACATTATACTTCCGAGGTTCCAGCCAACTTAACTCCATTGCGTATCAAGAAGCCAGACTGAAACGGAATCGTGGCAAGAACTGTCCGGGGCAGATGTAAAGTTTACCAATTTCGAAACTCATAATGGAGAAGGTGACAGAATAAGAGCACACGTTGCATTCCCACGAAACGGCTAACGATGACAATTGTTCGTGTTAAAATACGACGAAAAAGTCTTCTCTACTTCGAATACTTTGGTATTTCGAAGCAACAAAAATTCACAGGTACGCAACGTGAATTCGAATAATCGAAATTCATTAAATTGGTTTAAATCGACGCCTGGTTTTCTCAACGAGCGCGCGATATATTGTTTCCATAATTAATCAGCACATCCGAATTTCTCCTTTCCGTTGTTTCAAGTTTTTCCGCAGCATGAATTACGCATGCTGAAATGCACAGTAAACTCGGTGTTTGTTAGCCGTAGACATACGGTTCACTGGCTGAGTAATGAAATGCTGGAATGGAAGATGAGAGAAAAACTTACGTACAAAGCAATGGCGTTCATCCAACAAGTTAAGCGGGCCGAAATGGAGTTAAGATACAGTCCCGTAGCTGCGCCCCTGCTGCATCTTTGAAACACAAGAATACAATTTTTTTCCGTTAGGAAAAATGTAGCGGGGAACAAAGTTGCGTAACAATTATTCATAAAGGGAGAATGTACCCGTCCGAGTAACTCGAGTCGAGAAATTCGGGAAACAAAACAATTCCCGTGTAAACACTTGCTTCGTGGACACTTGAAGCGTGCTCATAATCGAGAAAGGAAAGAAATCATAATTGAAACTCATAATCATAATAAAAAATCAATCCTTCGATCTAAAATATCTCCACAAAAAACCTTTTCAGTGTCAACTTTCAGTCAACATTCAACGCGCATCCCTCAAAAACCAATGGTATAAAATTTTCGAAATAATACTTCGTAACTTAACATTAAAAGCCACGCTCTTCTAATCAAATTTCTCGAGACACTTTAAGCAAAAAACGAGCTCTTTCGTTAGCGAGTCCTCCCTCATCCTCCCCCTTCCTCCTGGCCCTTTGTTCGCACACAAACTCATTATCCGCACTTCCAAATTCCTCCAGGGAGGGAATAAAAAAAGAACTGGCCTCGCGCTTTGCGCGCGAACCGAGGCCACGGAGTACAAAGCGAATTGATCAAAAGTATCGAATAAGGATGGCGGGGAACGTTTGTAGCTGCCTTGGAAGGGTGACAAGTCCGACAAAGAGAGGAGCAACGAGATCGCAACGATGAGGCTTAGGCTCGATAATCGCACGCGGCTCTTCCTTCTGCGCCTCGATATTTCCACCGTGCGTGCCAACACTCGTGGCAAGGAAAAATGGGACGGGATAAAGTCCAGGAGAAAAACGTGGGACTCGCGCGATTCGATACCTCGAAAAAGGACGTGGGCGTAAGAACAAGATCGATCCTGGCGAACGGCGTGCATCCAACGACGAATCGTACATATCGGAAAGAATTTGAAAAGCGGGCGTCCCATTGTGCGAGCGTGGATATCGAGGGACGCGGAGGGCGCGAGGCTGCGGACGTGAAAATACTGGACGTGGGTGAGGAGAAGAAGAGGAGCGCAGGGCGGATAACGCGATTACGTATCGCGTGAGAAAGAAAGGAGGGCCGTCGCTGGGTTCGCGACCGGACAGAGTATCGTCGATGGAAGCGAGAAAAGGCGCGCTAAGAGATATTGCATAAGCATCATGCGTTCCTGGCCCGAGGATTTTTATTGCCCCTCTTGTCGCGATGCTCGATGAATTAGGTTTACTCCGAATAAACTTGCTTTATTGACGATGCATTTCGGTGTAACGCGTGGAATGGATCTTTCTGTCGAATCTATAAGGTGTTAATAATAATTATATAATAACTTCTAATAGGTTAATAATAGGTTCTGTTGGGTATACAGCTTTACTTCGATGGACAATACTTTGAATCGTGAATGTGTGATCAGTTTCTTTTTCGATAAAGCTGTAATTTCAGGGAAAAAATGGACGAAAGTAGAGTAGTATACCTAATATGCGTACTACATATAAAGAGTTTTTTTTTTTTGTATCTATTCTTTGCTCCTCTCCGATACTTTTTTCCATTAAGAGAAGTACCCGAGGTTATCGTACGTGAGCTTGGTAATTGGCCTTTAATCGATAAACCGGTAATGGAGTATGCTGTTGGACTAGGTAACAGACTGATTTGGAACTAGGATTTTAGGACGGCTATAAAATAGAGATAATAAATGAGCGTGAGCTATTAATGGCTAACCTACTTGTGCTATGAAATTATATTTGGCCAAATGTGATGAAGTATCGTATAATGCACTCCAACTGCGAATACACGACTTCCCGATGAAGTTTCCATTATCGATTCCGTGATCGATAATTCCACTTAAGACGCTTTTAACGACTAAGCACGTGTGAGTGCGATTTTTATTCGAGGCCGAAATATATTCCCCGAATTCGAGACAATGTCCCTTGCGCCATTGTGAAATGCAACGAGTATTATACGTCAGCGCTGATCACGTTAGCCTGACGACGAGGTGGCATGGAATTTACCGTGGACGTAAAAATCCCGGTTTGATCGTTCCGAATGCGCAAAAATAAAATGTAGGAGCACGTTGAATATTTCAAATGCCTAAGAGATGCACGCGTCCCGAGGGATGGCGCTTGAACGGATGCGCGAAGCTTGAAAAGCGCAAATGTACCTTCGCCCTTAATTTTCCGTCACGCGAAGCGCAGTGGCGTGCGTGATGTTAAAATGAAAATTGGATTAAACGATTTGCAGTCGGCGCGTATAGCTAGATCGACAAAAAGTGGCCGCGTAAAGTGATTAGGCGTGTCGAAAACGAAGAAGGCTTGGATAAAAGTCCAAAATCGAAAAACACCAGGCTCTGCACTGGACATTCTGTATCTTATTATCCAGACACGAGTACACATTAAAATTACACCATTGTAGTTCGTTTGCTCGAAGCTTTTTCTCAGAGCGTCAGTACTTAAAATTTATATTCATCGAAAGATTCCTATAGACAAATCTACATGGAAATCTACTCATGACATTTTTTATTTTTTCCATCCACGTACCTTATATAATTCTTTTTGTTTACTCGACACTGTATAAACATCAGTCAGGAATACACGCTCGAATTATTTGCAGGTTTAAGCATTTCGCATAATTAGCGGATCAAGGGGATTATTGGCCGTAACTCTCAATCCTCGCGAAGAAAAGTAAGCGATAAGATATCGAGTCGTGATTACACCAGAGATAATTCATCGTATTTGAGGGAAACGCAGGGAAAAATAATCTCAAAACGGCGGGTTAATATCATCTTAATAGCCGCTCCGTTCCAACGTAACGCTCACGTTCTGTTTCACTGCCCGAAGCAATTTCTCCGTTGCAAAATATCGTCCGCCTTCTTACTTCGGCGCCAGGACCGGATAATTGCATTGTTACAAAGTATCGATCCTCTTCACGACTGAATGAGCCCAGAATATAATAACGCGTAAAATTGTATTGTGCACTGCGAGGCGCCCTGAACTTTGCCTACGGCCTTCTTAATCGCGTCGTTTTTCAACGATATTGCATTATAAAGGAAACATCGTAGTCGCGTCGAAAAATCATCCTTATTCCTGCTCTCAAAGAACGAAGAAAGAAATGGCGAGTACTTAAATCCGCCTTGCGCCACGCCATACCGAGGATCATTTTAATTCATTCTTTTTTTAGATTCATTTTTCGCCGAATCGCCAGAGCTACAGTATACATATCACATAATCGATTCATTAAGATATTTCATTTTATTAATTCATTTAAGATACAGTCATTTATAGTATATCGTCCTGAGTCAAACAAAAGTACGTAGATTTCAAAAGGAATATAATTCATATACGAATGTAGGAATTATACGATACATACGCTTTTCAACATAGTCATGATTATTTCTCAAACACTATATCGTTCGGAGAACTGAGAAACGAATCGAAGTATCAAACTTGATTTTGGAAATTTACCAAGAATATCCTACTTGAATTTCCAGTTATCGTCTCTGTGGTTTTTAGGTTGTATTATTATGAAACACACAGACGGACTGCAGATTAAATAATTGTAACAGTTTCCGTGAAAAATTAAGGAGGCTACTTTGCTGATTTACCTTCCAACTTCACCAGCGACGTGTATAGTAATCGGATTTTTCGCACAACCGCTACTTAAAACCGTCTCGAAGAATAATTTGTGGAGTATTAAAAAGTCCGGCAAGCGGCAGCGACTCCTCATGTTTTATTCCGGAAAACGAGCCCTACCCCATTAACCGCGAACGATGTCTCGTACAATCGCTGCTAAGCATGCACGGAACTCAAACGGCATACCAAACGCAGTTATCGATTTGCCAGGATGTAAAAAAGGCTAAGAATCGTGTCCAACGATTGTGGAATTTGGACAGCGTGGAAGTTGGATGGCGAAAACCAGAGAGAGAGAGAGAGAGAGAGAGAGAGAGAGAGAGAGAGAGGGACGAAGAGAAACGGGGCTAGCGAAAGAAATTACCACGCGTTGAACTTTCTGCTCTTCTCGTCTTTTAATACGATACATACTGCATTATTCTCCAAAGTCGTTGGATTTTCCAAGGTATTTCAAAGGGGTTAGATTTGTAATTTAAGCATGCTGTGTTAATTAGATAGTAATGTAAATACTCACTCTTTCTCTCTACTCTTCTTATTATCGCTAAATCTTTCTGTCGTTTTATGTCACAAATCCGCTCTTTTTATTTTTCATTTTTAATAATTTCCTCGCGCTTTCCACTTTCGACTTGCCATCCGCGCCTTCGATCCTCCCTTTACTCTCTCTAAGACAGCTTTAAATCTTTTATAGGATGAGCCATCTACTGGTTTGTTTTTAAATTATATGGCAACACTGGTGTGGCCGATTTGCTTGAAATTTGAACAGCTTGTCAGCCTGATATCCCGCGGCACGGAGACTCCAACTTTCACAATAAAAAAGAATCTTGATTTAAATATCGATGTAGACTCATTTTAAAGCGTCTTTAAAAGCAAACTTTTAAATAGCCCACCCTTTACTAACCAACGTCCCTTCGAATCTAAGCGTTTCTGTTTTGTCACTCGAGGAATCGCATTTATTCTTATGAAAAAAAATAAACACTACATTTACATACACGCGCACTAAACAATATCTCAATGCAAAGCTCCCCTCGCACCCTCTGCTTAACCACTTGCGTTACGATTTAACTTTCGGTTGCCGTGCCGCACTGTACAATATAACGTGCGGTAAGGCGTTACATTACACCTAAAAATCCGTACAACATACCTAAAATATGTAACCGTTAACCGACGTGACGGACATCTTGTTTTTATTTTTCCAACAAATGCCTATAGACGCGATATACGCGTCGCTGGGGGTTTTGGAACGAAAGCATCTCGACGTGCGTAGCACGTCTTTATAGCGCAAGTGGTTAATCCTTTCCACTCCAATGTCGAGTGTCACTCGACACTGATTTTGTTCCACTAGCTCCACTGTCGAATGATACTCGACATGGCGTAATACCTGTCAATTGTAAAAATTTTATCGATACTACATAATAAAACTAGTTGTTATCGCACCGTTATATGTTCGCGTCGTAAACAACATACTAGCTTGGTGTGATACCAGAGTAGTGACACTGCTAAGCACTTTTTATACATCCGATTCACAAACTATCCAAAGGAGACTTGCGAAAGCAAAAAGGGGAAACATAGGAAGTCATACGCCAAATAAAACAATACGAACGGAAGTAAAAAAACCTATCGTTATAGTTAATTATAATGAATACATGGGTGGTGTTGATGTGGCCGATCAATATACTTCTTCGTATTGCTTTATAAGAAAAACACTCAAGTGGTGGAGAAAACTATTTTTCTGGGGGCTAGAGGTCTCTATTATAAATTCATATGTGTTGTATAAAGACCGGAGTGTAAGAAATGGAAAAGTAGCAACGAGTCATAAGAAGTACAGACAAATTTTGCAAAAAACACTCAAAGTAAAAAAACGTAATTTTAGCGTGGAGCTGGTGGAATAAAAACAAAAACAGCCTTGGAGTGGAAAGGGTTAAGAACCTTTGCTCCGAGCGGCTCGCCACAGCTCATCCCTCATACGCGCAAACTTAGCATTCCGCAATTTCTCGAATCTTACGGGCGCGATGCCGGTGACGAATTCCCTCGAATAACCTCTCTCTCTCCATTATACCTGCCTGGCGGCGGAACTTATCCCCCGGTTACTTTAATTCGCGTGCGGGAATAAAGGCGAGTAGCGATCCGTATAAAAACGGAATAACGGTCCGGGCGGCGCCAGTGGGGAAGCGGCCGCGTAACGGCGAATAATATCGTCCCCGTAATCGCATTATTCCACGGTATCGCCCGCTCCTCGATTTCCCGACAGGAGCAATTACACCGTCGCGAAATACCCGGCCCCCCTCTTATTTCGGCCCTGGCGCCGAATAATTGCATCCCCGGAAAATACCATTCTTCTGAAATTAATCGTTGCAAATAATCGGCCTGCCAGAAAATTAAATGTACGCCCCCCTCCCCTCCTCCTCCTTGTTACCGGTCATCGATCGCGAAGGCAAGACGGGCTGCTTATCCTTTATTGCGAATCGCAAAAGGCCGCTTCCGTATGATACAATTAGGGGACAACCGCGAATGGCGAATAAAGTAGATGCAGTCTTAACAAATAAAATTAGAAATAATAAATTGCTAATGGAATTTTGTAAAACATCACTGATTTTTGACAAAATATGAGAAGATGTGATTAAATAATGTATGTAGTATAGAATAAGGGGCAAATGAGGAAAGCAGTCGAAGCTCACAAAATTCCCAAAAAAAAAAAAAGGCCGCATCCTAGCTCGAGGGAGTATCCCAATTGCTCGAGTATATCTTCAAACATGTCGATGACGAAACATGTCGAGGAATTAGGCGGATTATGAGCGGCTATCGAATTTTACGGGTATAATAAAGGAGGGTGCGAGGATACGCTTAGTGGAGTCCAGGAGTGGATTTGCTGGGGGTAAGAACGCGGAGGAGAGACTCTGTATGCAGTTTGGTATTGTTTATTGCATGTATATTCAAAGAAATCCCATTGCCTGGCTTGCGCAAGTAAAATGCAGGGGAATGGAAGGGCGTGAGAGTGCAGTATAAACATGCGTCATCGTCTGTCGAGGAATTTTGGGTTTTTTTCCTCCTCTGATCTTGTCACCTTCGGAGGAGCCACATTTTTTCGCGGTACAGATGGGTTTTGTTATCGTGTAAGCGTGTTCGTTGGTGTATCTACTCGATCGAAGTCCATAATTCCAGAAAATTATCTTACTAATTTATCGAGCTATTATAATCGAGTATCTACGACCAGTGTATACCTAGGGAATTAATCGATCTTGGGGAATAATCTTAACCCCCGCTAATGTGCACGTTTCAGACCTCGTACAAATACCCGATATTAATATTCGTATACTATCGATAGAAATTTTTAAAACGGTCTCATACGCCATTACTATAATCATAAAATAACTGCTTTTATAATCCCACTAATAGCCCCTGTATCATATTTTGAAAGTGGTGCAAGTCCATTTTTAAAAAAAATGAGGTATCACGCTATTTATGTTTAATTTAACGCAAACTTTTTATTTATAACCAGTTAGTATTTAATATCTTAAAAAATACCAACGCTTCGTTCAATTTAATATTGGCCGATAAAAGAATTTACGTAGCCATTGATTATAAAGGGGTGTAAATCCAATTCTTATAGACAGGTAGCAAGATCAGTGGCTACTGCTTTTTACATTCGTACAATATACAAGTGGAAACATTGCTACACTCGGCAATATTAACCGATATCTTTCGATCGACAAACATGCTGACCTTTGATTTTCTCGAAACAAGAGCGAATGGACTTACACCACTTTCAAAATAAACGCTCCACACAACCCACGTACGCTCTCCGATTAAGATAAACGTACTGTTCTTTAGTAATATCGGTCAATTACATCCTCGTTACCTGCACGCTTCCATTGTCCCATTAATTATTGCGCGGGCGTAAATATCGGCCGATTATACGAGAATTTCTTAATTCAAACTACGAACGGAGAATCCCTTCCCGCCCCCCAGTCTCAAGGGTGGCTCGTAACTCCCGGCAAAACTCCAGCCTGCAGCATAATGCGCCTAAATGCGGGCGTTTATTCCAAAGTTTATCCATTGCTTGCATCGAGCCAAGGAGATCGGCTCTAATCTACTGTTCGGTCGGGCCAGTATTTACTCGGAGCCACTCGAGCCGAGCTTTCGGCCCGGCGCAACAGCCTCCCTCAAAATCGATTCTGCGAGCGCAGCATTATTTTCGCCAATCCGCGGGTCTACCTCCTGGCTGAGGGGGGAGGGGGGGGGGGGCAGGAAATGGCGAGGCGAGAGGGAGAAGGGGGGAGGGGGAGGGGGGCGAGAATTGCGGAGACGTTCGAGGGAAATTCCAGGGAATCTCGCCGAAAGCGACGTTCGATTCTACGGCGCGAGCCTTGGAATTTTGAGAGTCTCTCAGGCGATTACTGACGCGCGCACGGGGACACAAAGGCGCAGCTTGTTACGTAAAAGCGCGCCAATAGGCTCGCATCCGGAATATTCCCGCTTAACGCTCGATGTTCCGACGATACGTCACTTTTCGATGCGTGTAACGTGTGCTTTCGAAATGCGTTCTAAGCGGAAACACGGATTTCGGAGGAATACTTCTAGAGGCGTAACTATAAACTTTATTTACATAAGGATATCATAGCTGCCACGCGATTGGCCGCGAGGAAAAGGGATGATGAGCCAAAGATTGGTGCCGTTATCGAAGGAGGTGGGAATGGTGTCGGGCCGGAGGAGGGGGAGGGGGAAAGGGGGGCGTGCCCTCACACGGACGTAATACTGGACAAGCCCCCGATCGGAATCGGATGCAATATGGGTCCGGTGCCGGCCGTTTCTGCGGCTTTCGCAGAGCGATTTGAAACGAAAGTTCGGCCGGACGAATGCGTTACGAGCGGGTGGCATGCGAAAAAAGGGCCACGCGACATCTGCCGTCCATCGGTCGGTCCTTTTTTGTAATAAAGCGTCGAAATTCCAGAAAAAGCGTCATCGCGGATTAGGCGCCGGCCGATATTAAAGCGCAATCTGAAATTCGACGATGGGTCAGGGGTGAGAGAGGGAGAGAGACGGAGAAGGATTGAGAGAGAGAGAGAGAAAGCGCGCGCACGAGAGGGGGAGGAGGATAGAGAGAAAGAGAGAGAGAGAGAGAGAGACGTGGATGGGGAGAAAGAATGGGAGAAGGGCAGGAAAAAGGGGCAAAACGAGTGCATCGCGCATCGGGCACTATTTGCACGGCAAATGGCCGTTTAATCGTTCTTGTACGCCGCTGTTCGTTCGCATAATTGTTTTTACGAATCGTCCGGATCCAGTTTGAAGGAAGATTCTCTTCCATGGACGTACCACGGCAATTGTTTGATTTCCGATCGCCCCTGCCAATAAATGCATGAGAAAAGGCGATCGTTTTTCTCGTTTGTTCGTTTCCAAGTCTCCCTTTGGAGAAAACCTTTCTCGAATTAAATACCCGGATCTCGTTTTGCAGGGAGAGCATGGTAATCGATATCAAACAATAGCAGGCTGGAAGTGTCCCCTATTCGGACATTCCTCTTTTTTCTCTTTGCGTAAACGGATGAATGAACGACGAAGATCTCTCCGAATCACGCGCAATCTTGAAAGTTTCCATCGATCGATATTTCTCTTTATTTCAGTCACCATCGGACAGTTCTACAAAGCACCAACTTTCCAAGTCGCTAGTCTCTATAAAGAAAACTACGAGTCTCGAGTTTAGAGCGATTAGTAGGTGGTTTTCGTTTGGGATAATTATTAGCACGGTCCAGAATATAGCGTGGCTTTATATTTGCAGTATCCTTTGCTGGTGGATCGTCGCACGCTTTTGTACAGTACCTTGATCGTATCGCGGGCTATAATCCAGCCATCTTGAGTAACACAGCGCTTGATGGTATTCATAAAGAACAGAGAGCGTCGCGGTTGAAAAGAAAAACGACCTTGAGGACGACCTCGGCGTTACGTAATGCCATTATCAACAGGTCCCTTCCGCTTAAGCATTCATTGGCAATCATCCAAGAGGAGTCAGGAGCCGGAAAGGAAACGAAGAAACGCGTGCTCCTTCCCTCCCACTCTGAGATTTCTCCCAAAGAACTTTATGACCGCGGATTCGCATCGTTAGGCCCGCCCTCCTGGCTCGTGTAGAACTTTCGATTAATTCCCTCACAGCTCGCCCCGCTTCGTTTTTTTCCGGTTGGCGAGCCTCCGGAATTTATGCGCGCGTTCAAAAGTCGATGCAATGATGCGTTAAGGATATTTTCGAAGGAAACTTGAAAACGAGACGATTATTAAACAGCGCAAATGTAATTTTTTGTACTGCGAAAATCAGAATGCGCGACTTTTAAACTCATTGAGCATACTAGTAAACGCGAATATGTTTGCTTTGTATGTCTAACGCGAAATGTAATTGGGAAATATATGTACAACGATGCTGGTAACTCGGGAAAGAAGGTTTTATGAATTCGTGGCGCTAATATCTATATATCGATGCAAATGGTAGAATCTAGCAATAATGTTTGTAATCGTTGCACGACTCTATGGTAAAAAAAAGTAAATACAAGGCTGGCTGATTTGGAGGATCGTATAAAAAATCGTTAATTAGCACGTCCAACAATGTATTGTCGTTTAAGGGAAAAATTTATAAACACCTTGCTCCTCCTTTGCCTATTCGACGAGTCAAATTTCTCGTGGTAAATCCCACGTTCCCAATTATTTTCAGACCTTAAATATCCTTTCCTTTATCCGTTTCTTTCATTCATTTCCGAGATTCTTTGTTCACTCTTGGACACCAAGGACACGCAAGTTTACAAAATACTTACGTTAAAAATTGCTCGTTAAGATTCCTAATTGTCGCTCACAATGATCCTCCATTTCCGTTATTTATTTCCCCCCCAACCCAGAAACAAACATCGCGATCGTTTTCCTCATAAAGCCATCAGCAGTTCCGTCCAGCGGGTGGATCGAAGAGCGGCGATAATCGAGGAAACGGCGGTGACCAGGGAGGAAAGGTTAAACGCCAAGGCAATTATCGGAGAAGGGAAAGAAAATTGTCGGCCGCTCGCCAACGCAATGCCGGCGTTGAAAGTTTCATCATGGCGCATCTGTCGCCGTGTCGGGTGACTTTCGAAGGGACTCGAGTGTGCGATGTTCTCGAGGATCGAACGAGCTCTGAAGATCGGTCGAGTCGAACTCGCAAACACGGGCCCCTTTCGTTCGCCCAGAATGCGGCCGATCAACGAGGCCGGAAGAAGGAGGGCCGAACGACCAGAAATTTCGCCAAAGAAAGTTTCGTCCCCTAATAAACGCCCTTCGAGGACAAAATGGGTAAGCAGAGGGAAATGAAGTTAACTCTGAATGAGCACTCTCCGGAATACGCTGTTTCTGGGCCTCTGTAATTTTCCAGGAAAGGTCAGGCTCTCCAGTCTTTTATCTTTCGCGGTGCCGTAAAAGCCCGAAATGTACTTTAGACGGTGAATAACGTGCCAGGATTACCAAAAACGTGACAAACGAGCGCTAATAGGAATTCATAGTTCGCTTTAAATATCCTCGCGGCGCGTCACTGGTCGCCGAAGGTAATGGAAAGGTGTAATCCTCTCGTTGACGAATTTACGAATCTTCCCCGCTTGTTACATCAGGCTGTCTATATATAAGAACGCTTTTTAACTTTCGGATCTCTGCCTTTTCACTGCGAAATTACGCTCTCGCCCCCATTTTGCTTCTTTTCCCTTTCCAAAAGTTCGACCTTTACACCGGCCTGTACAGAGTTTAATTTTCTCTTTCAATCCATTTTGCCGCCGCCAAATTTATCGCTCCGCGAGAGTTGCTCCGTTTGCCCCATTTCTCCTCGATCGAGCCGCGCTCTCGGGATCCTTAGAAAGTACACGCTATTCCGCGAAAGCCAAGTAATGCGTTAAGGTCGTGAAAAGAAGATCGCCTCGATAGGCGTCTATATCTCACGATAACCGGCGCCGGCTCGGTCATCGATAACCGAGAAGACGAGAGGAGCTCGAATCCGCGCAGATATGCAAAGTTCCTCGCACCTTCGAGCTTCGAAAACTCCCCATAAACTCGAAAGCCGGACCGACGTACTCCACCTACTGAGCCCTTCGAAACCTCCTCCATTCCCGCTCGAGGTAATCGATGGCGCCAATAAGAGCGCGAAGCTTCTTCTAATTGGCGCAACAAACAAACCGTCGCAGTGCCTCGAACACAGAATGGCATTGCACTTCGTCACGTCCTCGACCATCGGAATCCTCAAGCTCGGTCTCGAAATCCCCTTCGCGCACTCCCATACCCTTTTGACCCCTCGGTGCTCGACGAAAAACGATCGTATTGTGGGAAGGTGAAAATATAGTCTAGCGCGAGAATGAGTAGATATTTTGTGGATCATGAGTGCGTGGACCGAGGGAAGAGAGTTTGGGCTGTGAGGCGATGAGAGAAGAGACGTGGAAATAGAGTGCACGGCTTGGTTTTGGGTGAGGCGTAGTTTAGAGGGATGCGCGTGGCCGAAGAGCGTGAGAACGTCTATGGACGAGAGGGGATGCGTGCGGGGATGCTAAGGAGGAAGGGCATGATTTAGGAGAGGGAGAGTATTAAAAGAGTATACAGGGCAGTCGAGAACGGAGAGCAGTAGAGCACGAAGAGTCACGGAGAACAGAGCAGTAGAGAAAAGAGTCAGAGTTAGTGTCAGAGTACAGAGTCAGAGTACAGAGTCAAAGTACAGAGTACAGAGTCAGAGTCAGAGTCAGAGTACAGAGTCAAAGTACAGAGTACAGAGTCAGAGTACAGAGTCAAAATACAGAGTACAGAGTCAGAGTCAGAGTACAGAGTCAGAGTACAGAGTACAGAGTCAGAGTACAGAGTCAAAGTACAGAGTACAGAATCAGAGTCAGAGTACAGAGTCAAAGTACAGAGTACAAAGTCAGAGTCAGAGTACAGAGTCAGAGTACAGAGCACAGAGTCAGAGTCAGAGTCAGAGTACAGAGCCAAAGTACAGAGTACAGAATCAGAGTCAGAGTACAGAGTCAGAGCACAGAGTCAGAGTACAGAGCACAAAGTCAGAGTACAAAGAACACAGTTGAGAGCAGAGCAGAATTACTGTAAAGAAACATACCACGTAAACTCCATCCTAACAACAGTAATAAACCATCGATCCTTACCAACACAAGTCACTGACGGAAAAATACACGAACCTAACCATCCAGACAAAAAATAAAACCTTAATCAATCCCCACAGTATCGATCCCAGGTCCACCAACGATTAAAAATAATCCCTTGGTAATACGGCAATTTCACGAAGAAAAAATCCAAAGTACAAGGAGTTTGAGCGGAGGAGACTATCATTAAGGCTTTCCACTTCGCGTCGCGCTGCTCTGGCATCCTTGAAGCGCGAAAGGGTTAAAGTAACCGGCGAGACAACGACGACAGGAGGGGGTTGGGGGTTGGGGGCCGTGAAAAATGGATCGAATAAGGCAAAGAGAGATTCTGCGTGTGGAATCCTCCAGCCTGGGGAGAAGGGCGTGTGTGTTTAGCGGCCGGAGGAAAAGTGTACATCGAGTGACGTCTGGTCGAGAAGCCAGGAGGGGCGAGGGGGGCGCGACATTAATTCGAGTCGTGGGCGAATGCGGCGGCGGCGGCGGGGCCAAATGAAACGTCGGGAGAAAAATGCCCGAGGGGGGTGTGGGGGTGGGCCTGAAGAGCGGCGGATAACGGAAACGATTAAGACTGTCGCCGGCAATTTTGCATCCGACACCGTCAGCATTGGGGTGTCGATGAGTGGCGTGCAGGCATCGACTTGGTTATGCATATATTACGCAAGAAAATTTCAGGGGATGAAAACGTCGATAGGATGAATAGAGGCTCCAAATTCACCCTCCCCCCCCCCACCCTTGCGCTTTGGCTTCAACTCGCACTTCGAATTCACCCCCCCCGGGGATGAAGTTTCTTTTATTGAATAAGTGCCCTCGAGAATTATACTCCGTGCGAGGCGTGTTGTGGCTAACTTTTCGGACGGTCCTCCATTGGTTCGATGCTATTAATCGTTACGTTGGAATTATTACTCTGATAGATCACGATGATTGTCACGTGACTATGTGCGAAAGGTTAACGCGCGCAGTTGCGTATTTTATGTCGTTTTGTGTTGCGTTATATTGCTCCAAGAACTTTATACCGGATATTTTCGCGATGTTGGAGAACTTGAATCGCAAGAGGGTGAATTTCGAGTGCGGAACGTGTTATTGCTAGGGTCGAATCTCGTGGAAAAAAAATATTGTAAGCCGGATCAGTCAATAATAAAAATATCTACTAATTATATTATATATATATATATATTTATTTATTTATT
>JBCFXI010002864.1:0-15304 GCA_038496175.1 Ampulex compressa
GGTGGATTCCGAACCACCAGAGCTACGGTATACATATCACATAGAAAAACCAGAGGTGATGGGCGGGATTCGAACCCGGGTCTGCCGCGTGGCAGTCTGAGCCTCTATCCACTACACTCTTTGTAACTTGTTACGTCAATAGCCTTTAAAGAAAAACTGTTTTTATCGTTGTGCCACCTCTCAAGTTTTCTTAGGTAGATCTAACAGTAAACTATACGTAACACGGTTTTTGGGTTTCTTCTTGCATGTATTTTTAGCGAGCGATTGCTAAGGTCATTTACCCTAAAACCTACTATGTTTACGGTGGATTTCGAACCATCAGAGCTACACTATATATACACTATATATAGCTCTGGTTAAATTCCTACAAAATTCTATATTATGCGGGATAATATTATACGGAACAGAGTGTAAGTACAAAAAGGAGATTATGTTCCAGAAATGTAAAAAAAAATTATTTTCTTATGATTAGAAAATATATTTTTATTAAAGCAATTTTTTTAAAAAGTATTGTAGAGGGAGCAGGAAAGAAAAGGGAAAAGCAAAGATTGTTCATACCAAAAAAGAAATCTTGCACTTGTCATATAATTCGTTTTATCGTGACCGTTACAATTAAACCCTTGTCCCCATCCTTTCGCGTCTACTGTGTTTCGCAGATGCACACCAAGCGAGCGTCTTATCGGACACCAAATTTAAATGCCTAGGATATTACACATTAATATATGTTAAACAATGCTCTCTTCGTTATAAACACCCGAAATATACAGGAAATTCTTGTTAATTATTACGTTTGATAATTCAACGACGACAGAGCTGTCCCTGTAATTTTAACATGTACTAGTACTTATTAGTCTACGAACAAAACATTTAAAATTCTAATGAATTAAAAAATTCTGCAGACAGACGACACACAAGTTCGAACGAAAAATTTCAAACGGTACATATTTTTAGATTACTGTTATTGTAACCAGTACAATAATATCAACTTAAAAGATAGACTTTGTTATCAGTAAAAATTACAAGGCTATCTATATGTGAAGACCAAAAATACTTTCTTGCTAACGCGATATATAAACAGAAGTACAGCAGTTCTATGGGTTTACCCATCTCATCAATATTAGTGAAAATCATCCTCACAAACTAAGAGAATATTACATTGAATTCCATAAATATCAGACCTTCTTATCATAGTTATATTACAGATATGTGAATGATATTCTAATATCTTTACATTTGGACGACATAAACACAAGTTTAAAGAAGTTCAACTCTACACAATAGATGAAAGTTTATCACAGAAATGAAAAAAAAACCGATAATAGTATTAATTTTTTGGACATAATCATTTTTAGAAAAAAGGATGATTTCATCTATATAGATTGGTTCTAAAAAAATTGATTCTTACCGATGCTGTCTTTACCGGTGTTGTGTTAAATTTGACACGTTAAGCGCCATGCCGATTGTACGTGTTGTTGTTCAGGCCATAGTTAGCCGTCAAGCGGACCACTATGCACCGCTTGTCGATAAGCGAGCCAGAGTATATGATAAACAGATGGGTCAGATTACTATTTCAATCACAATAAATGCTGTTTTAAATTCTTATCCTGAGTTCCTTTATACGAACGAGAAATTGCGAAAAATTTAACGTGAAAAGTACAGCCTTTTGTAATAATTGTACAAGCGAACCTCACGTTTGTTTACCTGTTTTTAATAAATTACATGTATGTTTTAACGCGCTGCTTGTCACGCGAATTTATAAGGAAATCCCCGTCAGGCTACGCGCGCCTCTTAAAAGTATGCTGTCAGTCACTGGTGACTGACGTGGCGCTAAATATGTTAATGGATAGAGCGATACTCTCGTCTGAAAAAAATTCTACATAAATAACCTAATATTAGTAAAAAAACGTTTCATTATCAAATGAAGAATATCCTCTAGACTAGTGGTCGAAAAACATATATATATAAAATATATATAATATAAAAAACAATAATAATAATGAACGAACAATTATATATATATAAAACTTTTGAAAAAGACATACAAACTAACTAAGATGCAAAAGTTTCTTTTCGAAGGACATTTTTCCAATGTTTAAAGCTAATACCCTCATTTTCCATTTCTTTATACTGCCATTAACTTATATTAGGTTTCGTAATATCATATTCACCAGTTTTTATGAACAATGCAACAATATATATCAATATATATTATACTGGGCAAGATTATAAATTTTAGCGCAGTTTGCAAATCGCGCGCATATTGAGCGTAGAATCGGTAAACCAGGTCCAGCCTGTCCCTGCCACTTGGCACCTCCACGATCGCATTCCAGCTTCTCCTTGCCCCCCTTCAGGGGTCATGGAACAAATTATTGATTCAGTCTGTATGTTGGGGACTATGAAGAGGGAGAAGTCTGGTTCCAACAAGACGCAGACACAGTTCACACTTCACGGCATTCTCTAACAATTGTGAGAGAGTTGTTTCCTGGATATCTTCTCTCTTTGCGAAGAGTCAACGTCTGACCCCCCACGTCATACGATTTATCGTCTTGTGATTTTTTTTTTTGGAGGATACTTAAAGGCGCAAGTGTATAAACATCGCATCACAACCCTGCAAGCACTTAAGGAAACAACCATCTAGCCAGTGGCTACCATTCCACCGGAAGTGACACGAAGAACTATCGATAACTTCCGGGACAGACTTCGTTAATGTGGCATCAATGGAGGACGCCATTCACCGGATATAATTTTTAAAACCAAGTGATGTAAAATGACATCGTATCTGTTGTTCACTAATAAAAGTATTTTTTCTGTACCTTTGTTTGTTTATAACTTCCTTTTGAATGCGGGAAGTCATTTTGTCATAATGTTAAAGAACTTAATATTATATGTTATTGCCAGTATAAGGAGATGGAAAAGCAGGGTGATAGCTTTAAACATTGAAAAAATGTCCTTCAACGTGAAACTTTTGCATCTGAATTGTTCCATATAAGGACTTCGTAATATTAATTGTTACTTTTCACATCTTAATCTCAACCTTAATTGAATTACTCCTCACACCTCAAAAAATCCTTTCATAGAAAACCATTTTCATCAAACGAATAGGTAATAGCTGTCGTATAGGGGTATCTTGCAGACCATCCAGAAAACTATTTTAGAGATGGGATCCTTAAATTGAAGGATCGTTGGAATAAGTGTATCGAAGGTGGGGGAGATTATACTGAAAAATGTAGTAATTTTTACAACTATACGTGCGTTCTTTAATTTCCGTTGCGCAAACTTATAGAACAACCTAGAACATTGTCGATTGAGTGATAAGCAGCGTATGTTCTCACTATCCTCTTCTGCTCCTCTGTTTTGTACATATACAATAATACTCGGTCTAATAAAAATAAAGAAAAATTAAAGAAAAATCGAACAAAAGTAATTTCTGCATACATTAATACACTAATATCCAAATACAACGTAATTTATTAAGAATTTTTTATTACGGAACATTTTTGTTCTGGTTTCCGTCGTTCTTTATTTTTGTCCGCTATATATCCCATAGCTCCTTTTATTTCCATTAGTCTTTCAACTTAGAATTAACACTTTCACTTTCTCCCTGTTCTCTATAAGAGCGACCGGATAATAATAATTAGAATATTAATAATAAAATTTAATGCAGCATGGTATTAAACAGAATAGCATCATTTGATAGTAGCTTGTTGTATTTTATAATTGATATTATTTAAACAGTTATATAGGATGAGGCATTCAGCCTGGCTATCTAGAATATTTGAGAAACTAAAACCCAGAGAAAAAAATATTTCAAATAAAAAGTTTAAGCCATGGAGGCTGATGGCTGATGTAGCAGAATATCCGCTTACGATTCGCATTATGTTTTCAAGGTCATTTCAAGCTCAACTTATTTTTTTTTTAATGAGAACGTATATTTTCCATTGCATATTCTTGATCTATAACTTAAAACATGTAACTTTTGTTTGAAACAATTTTTCTCTTAGTCACTACTTTTTACAACATTGAATTTTCAAAGAAAAAATACGTAATGTCATTTTAGCGGACAAAATCATTTTATTACTAACAAATATTACCAGAAATTAAATTAACAAACAGTTGATTCCTTTCCGGGAAGCTACTAATGTACAATGCTATTGCTTGCATTACATTTTGTGTGGATTCACCATAAATGAGAATCGTATCAATTTTCTCAGCTAAAGTGTGGGTCATAAGTAACAAGCGATTTACAACTAATGTTATTTATACTGCATGCGAAAGAACACGTAATCTTATTCCAAAGAAAATACAGTAAAAATCTGGTGTATCCCTGCACGTAGATACACATATGAACAGGTTGTGTACGCTCACCATTGAATTTCTTTGCTAGATTGCATATGATTGTTTTGCCTATTTCAATATTTAGCTTTCAATTTCAATATTTAATTATTCATTTGGATTATTTGTTTATTTGTTACTGTTTTAATTGAGTATTAATTTCATTCGTGAGTAATAAAATTATAAATGTATTAAAATGATTTTCTCTGTTAAAACGACATTATATATTTTTTCTTTGAAAATTCAATATTGTAAAAAGTACTGACTAAGACAAAAATTGTCTCGAACAAAAGTTATTTGTTTCATGTCGTAAATTACGAATCTGCAATGAAAAACACGTGTTTCCATTTGTGTATAACAAGTCGATCTTGAAATGACCTTTTATTTCAATACTGCACGATGTTCAATTTGTACCATTGCTAAAAAAATGCACTGAGAAGTCAACTTTTAATGTCTGGTAAACAAAAATAAATTGACAGATCGAAACGAAGTTTTGGCAATATTCTTATGAAACGTGAAATATTAAAATGACGTCGAAGTTTTAGTTCTACTGTTGACAAATAGATGGCGCTCTGTGAATTTATTGAACAACCTAACGCATCGTTGCACTTGTCTTGAGAACTACTACACACCCGTCACTATAAATTTTTAGATTGACGCATAACAAGATGCAAAGTGTAACGTTTGCATAAAGAAGAAATTCACCATATATAAAAAATGTATTATGCATAAAGTAATTATAATGTTAAAAAAATACCCCTCGTATCTACATATAATTACATAAAAGTTTAAGAGCATCCAGAGATTAGAAAAAAAAAACTGTCACTTCTATGAAATTTTGTAATTGACGAAAAATTTGTGAAGGGTAAAGAATCATTCCAGATGGAGCTTCAACATCTTTTTTTGAACATAGGATAAAGTGTCTGAAAGGTGTGCCTTTTTTCTTCTTTTTTATCTTTTTTAATCAAAGTTTGCGTGATTGAAAGAGCTTAAAACCAATTCGGGGAAATAACAAGATCGCGTGTTAGACGTTACTCCTTCTACGCGAGGCAATCCCTTATCGTGCGTCAAAGTAACGGAAGGGCTATGCCCTTACTGCACGAATGAAAAAAAAGGCGGATGAAAATTGATTAAAGCGTTTCGTCGGGGCAGTTGCACATTGTAACGTATGCCGATCTATGTCTAGAGGAAAGCAGAAATGGGGAAGAAAGATGTATAAAACCATACAAATTTATGATCCGGACATTTGTAGTAAATCAACTGACTAGCTTCTTTCCGTAAGAGTAGTTTATGTTCCTTGAAAGCTTTGAATATTTTAATGTTTGAAGAATAGGACGTGCCGTTGCAAGCTCTCAACCAGCGATAAGGAATGCCTAAGAACGCATCCCTTTTCCCACCCGTTGCGTACATGACGAATCTGGACTGTGTGGGAGTACCATCGATTGTTACTAATACAGGTTTTTCAAATTAAATTCACCCTTTTGCAAAGGAAATCCGTCCTTTTGCAAATGAAGTATTTTTACGTGTATATTATACGTGAAAAACATTAAATAATATATAGGCATTCGAATATTGAATAATAATGTCAGTTACATTGGAAAAAATCAATAACCATAAGACGCAGGAAGCGCGTGATCTTATTGGTCAGAGCACATTAGTTTTTCTTCAGACGGACCCATTAATTTGTTCCCTGACCCCTCAAGGGTGGCAGGGGGGGGGGAGAATATGGTCGTGGCGGTGTCAGACGGCTGGGACCAATCGGCCCAGATTTATAGACACTGTGATCGATACGGGCGCTATTTACAAACTGCGCAGAAAAGTATAATTATGGTTTTACATATTTAATTGTATTATTCATAGAAACGTGGAAATACAATATTATAGAGCCTAATATAACCTATTGATAGTCTAAGAAGGTGGGAAAAGAACGAAATATCTTTTAAAATTGAAAAAATGCTCTTCAAGAAGAAACTTTTGCATCAGAATTATCACAGACAATGATTTCGTAATATTAATTGATTGACTAATTGTTCCAATGTAAAATAAATTGTAGGTCAGTCAAGAACCGTGCCATAACCTTGAAAAGAATCATTTTACAACTTTGAAAAAGTGCATTATAGCTCTGAAAAGTAACAGTTAATAATCAGTCCTCCCACAATTACTTGATTTAATCTTTTTAATCGTTAAATGTTACGAAATCGTTATCTGTAATAATTCTGATGCAAAAGTTTCTTCTGGAAGGACATTTTTCCAATTTTAAAAGATATTTCGTTCTTTTCCCGCTTTCTTGAATTAGCAATAAGTTATATTAGGCTCTATAATATTGTATTTCCACGTTTCTATGAATAATACAATTAAATATGTCAACGTGTATTGTAAAAACCATAATTATACATTCTTGCGCAGTTTGTAAATAGCGCGCGTGTCGATCACAGAATCTATAAATCTGGGCCGATTGGCCCCAGCCGCCTGACATCGCCACGAACGTATTCTAGCTTCTCCTTGCCTCCCTTGTGGGGTCGCGGAACAAATTAATGGGTCCGTCTGTACCACCATATTCTCTGATGCTGAACGGTATCAAAGAAGTCTTTTTCAAAAACAAGTTTAGTGTAAGAAATTTGTTAGCTAATCCTTAAAATCGCCAAAATTGAATAGATGTAATTAACAACTCTGTTGGAACTGTTACGTCTACAAATTGTTATAATTATTATATGAATATATATGTTAAGTTATCGGCTGCTGCAGGAGAACCATCATAGACCATCATAGGTTACATGTACTATACTAGCATATATGATACATATAACCTAGTCTATAAACAGTTTTTATTGAATTATTATTATTATTATTTAATTATTAAATTATCTGCAGACAGTTTTCACACATACCTTCATGTGCATATGTATGAATTATAATATTTTTTTTTGCTGTGTAATTAACATTATTTGATATTTTTTAAATATAATATATGTGTAAAAGTACTTGATTTGCACAAGGGTGAATTCCACTTGCAAAAAGATGTTTCCCATTTGCAACAGAGCGAATTTGTTTTGTAAACGAGCAAATTCCATTTGCAAAAAGGTAATTTACATTTGCAAAAGGATGAATTTGATTGGCAAAAGGATAAATTTGTTTTGCAAAAGAGTGAATTTAATTTGAAAAACTTGTATATGAGCTGTTTATTTTAAAAGTGAGCTACGTTCATTTGTTAATTGTTCTTTTTCTGACTATACTAACGTGTACAATTTTAAGTCAACTATCATAAACAATATTTTGCGGTTAAGTATATACAAAGGATACGATCATTTCAGACATATTTATTTTCAAACATTACTTTAAAAATGGCCTAAGTTCAATACATGATTGATAATGTCCGCATGTGCGGATTTTCAAAGGCGGTAATGCGAATAATTTTAATTAATTAGTATGAATAAATACACTGCTTGTCTACCAAAATTATTATAATGTCGCCAAAAAGTGCCGGAAAGGAATATCTTTATTCTAAATAAAATGAAATAAGAGGATTTCGTATCAACAAGATTTTTGGAACACACCATTTTTAAAGGAGTAAAGAATACTAACGCAGAAGCAATAAATTAGTTATAAATAAACTGAATGCGTTTTTTGAGAATTTAACCATATCAAATTTTCTGTAAGATATCAATGGATGAGAATGCACAGTTGAAAATCCTAGATTTATTATCACATTGGGCTTAACCAAGAAAATTAAAAAATATTGCATTGATATTATTCTATAAAAATATAAAACGAATTAGAACAGCGAAATATCAGGATATGCTGGACTTATTACGATATATACCACTGGAGCAGCTGGACTTCTTCAAACACTTCCCGCATGTACAAAATGTATATGATCAGTAAATTGTTATTTAATTTATATATTTTGAAAATCTGAATTTTGTCTTTGATGTGTAGTAAAATGATATAAAATAAATTGAATACTGTTTTTCAATTTGAAACATTTTAAATTATATCGAATGGAGTTGCGCTTTTTTAAATTCTATAGCAAATAAAGTTGTTAATTTTGAAAGTGCTTAATTCCCTTTGTTGTAAACAAACACATATTTTGTGTTTAATAAGTGCTATTATTTTAATAGAAATTGTACAATAAGTTTAACTCGCTTAGATACACTTAAGCAGTGTAACACATTGGTATCCTATACGTATTGTAACCGACCGATGGGCCTTCTCGGAGGAGTCAGGCACGTCGGGGTATATTTAAATGGTTGTCTTACTGTAGGCTCGGGCCTCCAAGCTTCGGACGGCAGGTTTAGACACGATGTGAATAAAAATGCAGGAAAAATGTGTGTATATAA
This sequence comes from Ampulex compressa, assembly GCA_038496175.1. Classification (NCBI taxonomy): domain Eukaryota; kingdom Metazoa; phylum Arthropoda; class Insecta; order Hymenoptera; family Ampulicidae; genus Ampulex; species Ampulex compressa. The sequence continues at coordinate 8,670 of JBCFXI010002864.1, forward strand.
AATAATAATAAGATTTATTTAATATGATTTGAAATGTGACAAATGTACGTAGTGTAGCTTCTTTCCTTGACGCAATGCGCTCGACACCACGCGTGTAATTCTAATAATAATGAAAGGTCGAGATTTATCTCCTGCGATATAAAGATAATTGGTAATTATATTAATACAAGTCTTTTACTGAATTCCGAGATGTAGCTCCTGAAAAAGAACGCAGTGCGCGGTGTAACACGATATGCATAGATGTACACTGTTGCGCTGTATGATAATAAATGGCTAAGTGTACGCTATTACGCGGTATAACAATAAGTGCGTAAATGTACGTTATTATCCGCTCCGCGATGACTTCTGACTAGTGGCCTGTTCGAGTTCGATCCGGATCCTCAAGATCAAGATAAGCAATTTATTTTTAGCGTGCCCTGAGAATAAGACGAGTGAGGACTATCTCTTGTCGTGAGCCCTCTGGCTTCACCTTAAAACCAGGAACGAGAAAAGGCAGGCGTGTTTGGGTCACTCGAAGAAGGCTAAGAGAATTCGGAGGGGTACGTGAGTTCTAAGAATCCTCCGGCCCCTAGAATACAACTTCTGTACAGCACTATCCTTCTCGTTTACGCCACCTGAGCTGGCCAACTGACAAACCGTATCTGTCTGGCCATGGTCAGCCTCTCGGTGAATATTCGGCCAACGTGCGTGGGTTTGGCAATCCGAAGATCGAGCGTTCCCACGACGCTTGAATACACACCAGGGATTAATGCGCGTGCCTTATGGAACGGGAGCACGCTTAGCGGGAATAGTCGCTGGTAGTAGTGAGCTGAGTCGCTTAGAGGCGCCGTGTGGGCCAGCAAAAATAGTCAGACTGGAATGGATCTCTAAGAGCCCTCGGCAGTACCGCTATTCGTCTCCCGAAACAGTGTTAGTCGGTTCTTGCGTCTTTATTCTCAAATAAATTATCGGGGGTTAATGGTATCAAGATGCTTGTACCTGAATGCGTTAAAAACTTATAATTTGAATTCGAATGAAAGACTCTGTTATAATCGCTTAACTGTTTGAGATGTAATTGTTACTAAGATTATGAATGCAAGGGCTCGGCTGTCTGTATATGTTAAAAACGTCTTTTCGTTTCGGCCAGCAGATTCAGAGTGCTACTCTTGTGCACTGCATCGACCTCCTTCGATCGGACGATCTAAGTGGGGGTTCGACACATGCGCAGAAGACTCAGTCAAAAAGGGGTGATGGTTTGCCCCTTACGAATCGCTCGCGTCTATATAACCGAATGTCCAGTTACAGTATATTTTTAATTTTATTGAAACGCAATTTCTCAAATATCTTGATTTACATACAAATGGTCTTAGCTCACTTTCAAAATACACGATCCATACACTTGTCCTGTTAAATGATTAAAATTTAGTATAAATTGTAAGAAAAAAATATAAACTGTTTCTGTAATTCCTTTTGCGAAATTCGGAAAAGGTTAAAATGGCACTTTCTGTAAACGTGTAATATAGCTGATATGGTGGCAAATAATCGCTTAACACTGCAAACAATTTCGATGGATATCATGTAATACATCGAGATATGTCTTGTATATGTATGTATGTATGCATACACACACACACACACACACACACACACACACACACAATACACGTACTCGTCCGATTTGCATATATGCAATACATTTTCTTGTTAACATACTTTTCCGTGCAATTTTGTTGTTCATCTTTATCTTACTTTGAATATAATGTATGTATTATAACGTTTCAGTACGCACGCACGCACGACGTACATGGTAACAAATTGTTAACAGAAATTAAACACATTCTTGAAGATCTGATTATCAACTGTGCGTATATTTTACCTTCAGAATTTTCGGTTGGTTATATGACAGAATACTGGTTATATCTTGAATATACGAAGAAGGATAATAACGGTTCCTCATTATTTTTTTAACTTTCGAAAGAATTTTGTCCTTCGCAGTTTTGAGGACTTTCCAAAGAGTAAGCAGAGGAAGTGGTAAGAGCATCGTTAAAAAATAACGCGCCTAATAAGCCGTGAGAAACTTACAAGGGTAAAGGAAAACTTTGTATAACGGACAGAATGCTTAAAATGAAAATATCCGTGTTATCAACCACCAGTGAAATTGTATTAATCTGTTAAAATGTACTGTATGTGTATATATACCAGTTTATTTGTCGTTTCATGTCTTTATACAGCAAAAAGTACGAAATATAACAGACGACAAGAATGTATCCAGGGTCACGTCTACTCTGGGGAGCATGCGCAGTAAGAAAAGAAGTAGGGAGATGATTTTTAAAAGGGTTGTAATATATATAACAAGCACTAAGAGGAAGGCGGGAGGTTGCGGTAGAGAATAACTTTGCCTCGGCCTTAAAGATGGATCTTAGGGGTACGAAATAACACACGAGGCTTTCGTAAAGAGGCGTAGACATTACGGCCAAAGTAATTAATCTGTTATTATCAATAATAATCGAATAAAACAGTGAAAGTAAATAATTTGTTGAAATGGATCACATTAATTGGTATCTATTAATAATTTCCGGGTATCTTTGATAAATGTGAATAATATCTTTCATCATTCTGTTTCGTTGGACATGGCGGATTGCAATTTGGATTTTAGGAACGATTTGAAAATATTCTTGTAGAAAAGTGTAATAAATAATCAGTTGTTTTGTATTTGTAACGGGCAGGTTGAGTTCTTCAATGTATCCGACTTTGATAACGTCATATCTCGTTAATCGTTGGTACTCTGCAGGCGTTTTACCAAAATCTTTTCTGTATTTTCTTTAATTTCTTTTTTATAAATATATCGTACTCTTTCTTTGTAAATAACTGCTAATTTTTACCTTTTTGAGATTTTAGCATATCGACTTGATCATTAAATCCTATCATGTTCATAAAATTATCCATCGTATTTCCGTACACAATAAACAATAATGAATTAGGGAAATTAAAGAAATATTTAATATTCGTATAGTTTAATTACACTTGGTGCTCCCATACAGAAGAATGTACAAATTCCCGACAACACGCTAAACTCAATTGCATCCTTAAGCGGATTATTCCGCGTATGACGATCGTCTTTTATCAGCGCGCGGAATACTCCGTGTTACTGCATCAAACATTAATGGTAAGGAATGCCTGAGCAAGTTGTCATCAGATGTTTTAATACTCTATGGAAAACCTAACCAAAGGGTGACCACATAACGAGCTGTTCAAATTACCATAAACACCTGATAAAAATAATTTTCAATACCAATAAAAAGGATCGATCGGGCCAACTGGCATTCGAACGCCGCTGATGTCTGAGCACGGAACCGCAAGTAACCACATGGCGGACTGAAAATGCCAATCAGGGCCAGATTTACTCCCCGCCGGTTAATCGTGGTCCTAGTTAGAATTTTTAATTCGATTGATTCTGCAGAGGATCCAACGTGGCTCCTCCAGCTCAATGTTGACCTTTTGCACTCAAACATTTTTTCAGTTAAAGCTTTTAGTAGTTTGGACTTTTTTAATGCAACGACCAATGGTTAAATACTGAAATAAATGGAACATGATATAACATGCAACAAAAGTTTAACTGTAAATTTGAAGAGTTTGATCTTGTTACGATCTGGCGTCGTTGCCAATTTTTTATTACAACTACATTGTCATCAAATTTATATTTCGGGTAAAAGAACAAATTCCAGGTTAAATGTGTGTATGCGACTCTCCTCTGGAACGAGGCTGATCGGATTAATGAGCTGACGAAATTTTTTAAAGAAAGAGCGTTTGTATAAATGATAATATTTTGGCAGTAAAAACAAATTAATTGAAAAATATAATTCTAAATTCTTCTGGACTTATTTAGTACGCTGACTGACAGCAGCATTTTAAATATTTTTGCACTTGTATGATCGTGAGAATAAACGTGAAATAAAGGAATACTTAGGAGTCTTCGGAAGGCGGTTTAAATGATCATACAGGGCGTAATAATATAAAAACAATACACACACTCACATATTAGTCTCCCTCTCCCTCTCCCTCTCCCTCTCTCTTTCTCTCTCTCTCATGTACACGACCAAACTTTTCGCTTAGCATCCCCCTTTACATGAATCTATTGGCATGATTGATTTCGGAAGAAAACTGACACGTATTGTCAGTAGTGACACGTATACAAAAAACGATCTTCGTATTTTTAGTAATCAACGTAGTTCGTTCTGTACAATTTCATCTGTATATTTTTTAATGCCTAAATTGAAGGCTTGAAAACTAATTTTCATAGGTAAGGTTGTATATTGATTTTTGTTGTATTATCATTTATCATCTAATTTATGTAAATAAATTTCATAGAACATTGGTCGAGTGGTTGATTTTAAGGAGTAATTGATCCAGGTTACATGTGTGTGTGTGTGTGTGTGTGTGTCCAAGTGTCTACCCTTTCAATTATTAATAATTAGACTTAATCATATGAGTAACATATTTATACGAAGTATCTTTTTACCTCATTTAGTAGGTTTAGCTGCGATTAGAAGTATCAACTTAAGAGCGCGACGCACACCTGTCACTGCTTTTAGGAGATATTTCTCCGAATACGGATCGAGAAACATCGAGAAACTGTTTGTCCCTGGACATCTCGAAAGATCTAAGGTGCGACAATCTGCTTGTCTAACAGAGAAAGCGGCAAAGCTCGGATTTAGTTTGTTGAATGTCAGATCTTTCTATAAAATTGGACACTCTACAAAAGGGAGTTTATATAAAATTAGACATTGAAATAAATGTGTTTTGCAGCAAAAGATCTTCTTATTCATTCAATCATTTCTCCCCTTAAAAACTCTATCGAGATATTAACTCGATTATCCTCATCGTAAGCGAGTATCGTACAGACACGTTTGGTCCAAAAATCTTATCCTCTTCTGTTTCTATAAACGATAGATATTTTTGGTGACAGTAGTAGCATTAGTTTTTGTTGTCAACGGTGGAATCGTAACAGATAATTTTACACAGGCAATTAGTTTAACGCTAATCACAATACCCAGTCAATTATGTCTTTGAATAATTGTATAACTTTAAATGGGAATATTTTCTAATATTTTCTCTGATCTTGTTATAGCATATATATTAATACGAGGTTTGACCAAAAAGTAAGATGACTTTTTGAATTTTACGGGATACCTACACTCGATTTCCGTTTTCTTTTTTTTCTTATGTTGGTACACTCGTTCCAAACATATGTCCACAGTTTCAGCTATTTAACATCTTTTGTTTGTGTGTGAGAGGCATTAAGTTTGGACGCATTTTGCGTGTACGGCGATTTTTCACTGTCGAAAAAAATGGAGCAAAGTGAATTTGCATCAAGTTCTGTGTAAAAAATGGAATTAAGTGCTCCAAAACACTTTAAATGTTGACACTGGCATACGGTGCGTGTACTCTGAATTAAAAAATGCGTATCAGTGGTACAAGCTCTTCCAAGAAGGCCGAGAAAATGTTCATGACAAACTTGCTTTCGACACGTCAACACGTTTTTTTCGAATATCATGTTAATGAGTATTACTTTGAAGTTATGCGGCGTTTGCTTGAAGCAATACGAAAAAAACGCCCGGAATTGTGGAAAAACAATTCTTGGATTTTGCATCACGATAACGCACCTGCTCGTACATCGTTCCTTGTAAGTGATTTTTTGGCTAAAAACAACACTACAACCATGCCTCAGTCACCATATTCACAGGATTTGGCCCCCTGTGACTTTTTTCTCTTCCCAAAACTGAAAAGACCAATGAAAAGATAGAGATTTGCAACGATTGAAGAGATAAAGACTGCATCGCTGGAAGAGCTCAAGGCTATACCAAAAAGTACTTATCAGAAGTGCTTCAAGAATTGCAAAAGCGCTGGCACAAGTGTATTATATCTGAGGCGGATTACTTTGAAGGGAACAACGTGTGACGTACACCGGCCCTATCCTTATCGAAGGAGGAAAGAGACCAAGCGAAAAAAGAAAGGAAAGAGCCAGAGAACGCGCGAGAATGTTCGACGGGCCCAGAATAACCTAACAATAGATACTTTGCAAAGGATTAAGGAACAAAGCCTAGCCAGTGAACCATAGCTATGGGCCACCGGAGTCCTACGCGTCAAATACCCTTGTCTGTAGATAACGGGCAGCCGCCGAACGTCTTCGATAAACAAATGGCGCGACAAATCCTCAACTAACTACTTACAAAATGTCCACGTTAAACAATTTCTCTGGCTAGAGAGGGGGTAGCCCCAGGGAAGGGATTCCCGGTCATATAAGGGAGTTTTTGGGGAGCACGCAAAGACGACGTCGACTACTATACGAGTTTTCACTGCGGTTAGACGCGACAGTAACGTTCGCGACAGTCTCGATCTCCCTGCGCTTAAGTTTTAACTAGTAAGATATATTTGTATATTTATTTCCGTTAAAATTCAGTTTAATTTGGAAATCTACCTAACGAACCTCGAGGGCACCGAAACCTAAGATATCCTTGAGTTATCTGAGGCGCATTAAGTTGCGCATCGATACCTTTTGAATATCGAAAGGACCTGGAATGTCAGACAATCCCGGGCAATCTGAGGCGCATTCACTTGCGCATCGAAAACCCTGGAGAATCTGATTTTCTAAGTAA
>JBCFXI010002865.1:0-15294 GCA_038496175.1 Ampulex compressa
TTTTGTGCTTGCGATGCGTTCTTGCCTTTTCGGAAGTAATACAATAAAATGTGTCGGAAGTGCACGTCCTGTTCTTCCATTTTTAAATTGGGATAAAAACAAAACTAAAGAACTAATGGAAAAAATTTTTTTACTAATTAAACGTAGAAGTCCATACAGTAAGAAAAAAATATAGGTTAGATGCTCTGACCACGTTAACAGAACAAAAGAAAGTGTAGAGTGAATCTATCGACAAAAACGGCAATGACTTAGTTGCCAACCCAATATTTATAATACGCACTGTATTCTCAGATCGTGTGCTTCATTAATCAGTAAATATACACATTACGTTCACTTTCTTTCCCATAACTTCCAGGATGTACATGATATGGCAGTAATTCTTTCTGGTGATATTCAATTATGGTTACAGTTATAAATTTTTATTTTTATTATCTGCTGATAGTTTGCGTTCATCGATGAGATAAAAATATTAATAATAAAACTTATATATTTTATTAAGTAAATAAATGGTATGAAAGTGTATAAAACAACGGATTAAACGAAAGCTACTGAGGAAAAAATAGTCTGCTGTCGATAGTGCTTATCGGTAACCAAAATAAAATTTAGGTCAACGGCAGCAGTTACTGGTGACCAAAAAAATTCCGGATATTTATATATGATTACTAGAAACTGATAATAAATTTCCATCACCGATAATGGCTAGCGATAATCAAACAAAATCTCAATCATACTTAATAGTTGTTCATAACCAACAGTTTTTAATCAAAGATATTAACCTTTATACGGTAATGTTTTAAAATTCTTCTATAATAAATCGAATATTAAAAAGATTATAATTTGAATGTGTGGTCTTTACGAGGAGCAATTTCAAGATTGGGTGGATTATTAGCAGAAATAAAGATCTAATTTGATGTTTATACAACGTTTTGGCTCAATTGTGATCCCTCTTCAAGTATATTAACTTTATAAGTATAGTTCGAAACAAACAATAATTTAATCGACAATGAATTATCCTAGAGAGGGTATAATTATACAAGACAAAAGTGGAAAATAGCGGAAAAGAAAAACAAATGCAGATTAAACTTATAAAAAAGTTAAAGCTAAGTCGTCGAAGACAACTTCAATAAGTAGAGTATAATCGGAGATGTTCATTTGATAAAACCATTAAGTTATTGTGTGGATTCCTGATTAAAGGACTGTTATATTTATTTTATTTTCAGGTTTAAATATTAGTGTACCAATTAATATCGCTAGATTTTGAATATGGACACGTTCCAAAGTAGTTTTCCATTAGACTAGTAACGTAAAAACACCAGTAGTTGACACTTGTCACGAACGATCTTGTATTTATCGATTTTTAATTATAATTTTAAAATCAAGAAATTTATAGTTTTGGGTCAAGCGTGTCTACGCGACACTCCCCTGGGATGAGGCAAATTGATTGATGATTTTGGGCGAATATTGGAGGTTGAGGAAGGATGTTGACAAAACCTTCTTTCGGAATAAAGACTTTTATTAATTTTTCTAACTTAAGGTGAAGAGCTTAAATGAGAGTTCCGGTCCACCGTGAAGTTTTCTTCCAATGTGTTTACTCATCAAACCGATCCTATTAAACCGATCGATTGGAACCTTCCGATTAGAAAAAAAATTAAATATTGGTTGATTTTAGATATTGGTATTCTTTCCGATATGCAGTCGAGTGCACCTCAGGTAGTTCACAAATATCGTGATGTCCTTTAGTGGATGGAGAAAAACTCGATTAAAAGTACTTACACAATATGACTGAATCTTACTCGTTAAAATTTAAGCGCAGGGAGATGGAGACCTTCGCGAACCGTGGTGCAATCTCGTATATAGATAATCTGACTGTGCGCCGTGGCCAAAAGTACCCTGTTATATATTGATAGAGGTCTGCTTCTTCCTAATGAAAAAATGACGATATCATGACCTGATTCTGTGCGTGCATTTATCCCATGCGTTTTAGATTTCGGTTTGTTGTGGGGTTCTTAGAATTCGTGATGTTGTCAAAGAGTTAATGTCTTCGCGGACCTTCTCCCCATTTCCTGTTACGTTTAAGGTACTGTTTCCTGGCTTCGATTTACAGGCGCCCAGTACCTATAACTGTGATTGTTTGGTCTCTCTACTTCCATTTTCATTGGCGTAGGGACGGTGCACGTAACACACTGCACCAGTACTTGACACTTTTTCAAAACTATATAAATAAATAAGAAAACGACAAGCTGGAATACATCAAAACTTATTATTCTATATAGTGTCGCTCTTCAGCGGTTTAATTGCGAAATACTCAACGTAGTCCGCCATTGAGAAGTGTCATAGCAACGGGTTAATCAAATCCGTGCACGATTCTTACAATTTTTCCTTATTTTCATATATAAATCGCTAAGGACTTGATGAAAATGTAAGTATTGCAAGTTTGTATTATATACATTACCAGGGCTAGTTCATTAATTGGTTTTTCTATGTAAACTTTCTTCCTATGTTAACTACTGAACAAAAAAATGTCGACCACCAAATTTCTTGCTTTTGCTGGGTGTCAACTGTTGGATCAAATTTTACTTTTAGACAAAAGAAAAATGTTTACCACCACCACCAGGAATAAATACTTGTAACATAATGAAAGAATAGTCCGTACAGCACCTACTAATCGTAAATTTTCCACAAAGTAAACTTAGCCTGAGTTATGCAAACAAATATGCAAAAAATTCCTTAAAGTGTCAACTACTGCTGCCTTTGCCTTTATGCTGGTGGGAGTTGTTAAACTTCAGCGACGGGTAGTTGCTTTCTATTATAATAGATCGTTATATACTTTCTGATGTTATTAGTCAAATTTCATAACGGAGGGGCGTGGATGTAGGCCGTCACGGAGAGACAAAGCAACTACGATTGATTTTTTAACGTTGTCGCAGAAGAATACTGTATAAATGGTTGGAAATGGATGGAGTCAAAGAGTTATGTATTAATAGGAAGAGAAAGGAAAACCGTATAACCAGCGCAACGATCACCAAAATTTCTTTTACATTTGGTCTAATTTTAAACTTTCTAAAAGTTTATCGTAAGCTGGAAATAAATTCCAAGTAACCGCTTATAAATTGAACAGATTCTACCTTATTTAAATATGTAACATTTCTAAAAGGCGTCCTTTGAAATATTGGAGTTCATGGGCGAAAACCTGTGGAAATGCAGGTTATAATGCCACCAACATGTCCACAAAAAAAATCAGATAAAAAGGAGGGCATATCTTTATATAGTACGTAGGTTTTGTGTTTCAAAATGATATTGTGTAAATGATTTTCGGTAAGAAAAATACCTTCTAGTGTCTTAATGATATTGAAACAGAATTTTCTTTTTTATTATTTTTGTCACGAACTGCTAAGGTCATTTGGCCTAGGACCTACTGTTTAAGGTGGGTTTTGAACCACCAGAGCTACAGTATACATATCACAGAGGTGATGTGGGCGGGATTCGAACCTGGGTCTTTCGCATGGAAGTCCGAACCTCTATCTACTAAAACGGAATTTCGTGGTTCTGTTGATCGAGAAGGATGGATGGACAGAATTCATGTCTTAACCGCGTAATTTTAATGACGTTAGCAGAAATGTTCGAACCAAAAAAAACAATGCTCATCACCATCACAATCACCACGCCTTATTAAAGAGTAAGGACTGCGTCTTGGCAAGATATGTTGAATAATTATTGGAATTTATATAATTATCATTTCTCTATGCCTGATACGAGGATTACTTACCAGCGGCGAGGATAAGATGTAGACAACTCTTAGTTTTTGGTTTATTTGAAAAATATTTAATAATAAACATTGACAATATACAGAGAAAATACGCCATAAGAAGTCGCTATGGGAGTAATAAGAACCTAACAACTGGTCCAGACTTACAAAATATCATCAAATCAGACAATGATAAAGGCGCGCTATGGCGCCTCGCGTTTCTTCCATCCTCCCTTTTGCCGTCCCCTTTTCTCATACACGGCATGCCTTTTCCCACAGGCCACACCTCGAGACCGGGATACATCGTTCCACGTTTCTTCCCGCTTTACATTGTTCAGCTATACTTCATTTACCCTTTGACTGCTATACTTTAATAATTCGATGAAAAAATCATCAGTATTATGCGGTGCGATATTCTCATGACAGCGAGGTGGCATTAATCTTCTTAGGGATGAAAAAAAAAGTCATAAGTATAGTTTCAGGAAATAATCGTTTTTGGAGTATAAACACTTTTTGTTCAATTCAAAATTTTGCACAAGCAGCTGTTATGCGTAGTATTACAAACATTGTTGACATTCTTATTTTCTGTTAAAAGCAAATATCATAGAAGAATACCTGATTTTGATATCGAAGACAGTTTATACCCTAATAAGATTGATTTCTGTCTAGACGTTTGATAATTAAGGCAATTATTCTAAATATACTTTGAATATTTAAAAAATTTCGTCAGTACCTGAAATGTCAATGTAAAGCGTGTATTATTGCAGAAAGAAATAATTTTCAATAATCTTCTGAACTATGTTATAAACATTGATACTGGTTGATCAGAAAGTGTTTAACTTCCGAAGGGAAGAGTCCCGATCCTATACTTATATGATATTTTTCATCCTTAGGAAGAGTAGAATGCAGTACCACAGTTTGGTTTACTGTTTTGCTGCCATCTTATATATTTATGGACCTACAAGGTCGTATATATACACCTTTTGCGGTCAAAGGGTTAAATCAGAAGGCGCGGGTCTCGATCGGCGCATATATAGGACATTGAAATTTTACACACGCACGCACCAGCTGACGGACTTGCTTCCGGGCTTCTCCCAGGACTTTTCCAGGATTCTCATCGAGGCTATCTTCACGAGTTCATAACTGACGTACAAACCCGATTAGGTTTGATTCGTGAGCCAAGAAAGGGGTATTTTCCTTTCATATCCCTCTTTATTTCTCGCATATTTCATACGCAGCTTTTTACTTACTGTGAAGAACTTTCATGGGTAGAATTTACGTTTCTCATAAATATCTTTCGTGCGGTCATTTGTTTAACGTGTACATGTAAGAATTTGTAGTAATATAGCATTGCTTTCTCTTATGCGTGTCAAGAGTTGTGAATCAGGGGTTGAAAACCTATCGTTGGGTTTCTTCATCTAGAGCTGGTCGTCGTGTTGTATAACTATCGATTAGACAAATCTCAGGTCAGAAACCTCTTAGGTTCCCCCTGAAAATTTAACTTTCCTCGAGCATGGCCAAGCAGGACCTTATAAGATCTACGGCTTACTATCGTTCCGCGATCCTTTGAACCTGGGAAAAGCCCTCTCCGCACTTCTAATGTCATGGAACATCACTCTTCTTTTCCCGTAATAATTCGAAAGAGAGGGGCACGCTGGTAATCTAGGATATGTTAGCTCGTGTATCTATCTAAGTTCGCTTAAAAGTCCCTCGTGCTCCCTCCCTCCCATTTTCAACCCCTTGCACTACAATATCGTGCAGAACTCGTGATATGATTTTCAGACCAAATATGTGTACGCGAGTGAGGCTCGTGATACGTATACAGCAGGCTAAACATATGAAGCACGAGCAAGACTCGTGAATGTTGTACAGTAAAGGCGCACGAACAGCACCGGACCAACGTCAACTTCGCATTATTAAACGCGGTACAAATGTGGATGCATCTATTTATCCATAAGAGTTTATAATCATTTATTTATTCCTACGCACCGTCAAAGAAACCAGTGAGATTCTTGGCATGAATATTCTTCGCGTTAGCCAGCAACCACATGCTGCACATCTGCTGTTTGTGTGGTAGCAACGAGAATAATTGCTGGTTACGTGTTGTACATAGTGCAAACTAGAAATTAAACAGAAATACTTATCTAGTTTCTAATATTATATCCTCAAATTAGACTAGAATACAGCAACAGCGTAGCTCAAGCGAAAGTTTGGCATGAAATATCGGGAAAAAAATGCTATTGCGGAAAATTTCCGAAGTCTATGATTATATACTATGTCGATGCGTTGCTGTGAGGTGCTGATGTGTTGATGGCGATACGTTAAGTGTGTGGGAAATAGAATCACCGCGAAGACGATAATCGTTGCTGGCCTGATGCTGTTAAGTGACCAATAGTCTTATGCACATACGCGATCGGCACGAATCTGGCCGCATGGCCGAACTGATTTAACATTAGAATTACCGGACTGGTCAAAATGACCGGTCAGCAATTTCTTAGAAAAACTGCTCCATCTTTATAACGCCACATTTTCCTTTATTTCCCATTATTACTCGTGTTGTTTATTCGTGTACCTTCGTTATCAGATTTTCTTTTGCAATGTATGTGATATACATAAATGTGGTCAAAAAGTGGCCGGCAGTTCTAGTGTTAAATTTCAACGCGTAAGCGACTTTGTCATCGACCGTGGCATGTGTCACCGCGACTCAAATCACAGTGCAAGGGGTTAAGGGCATCATGCTTACACGTACGGTGCGTATCGTCGGGTTACCTTAGAGCTGCGCAGTAGTAGTTATTCCGGCGCCAACTTAACCCCTCTCCTCACATAGTGCAAGGTAAACTTTGAAATTGAGCTACAATGGTGCTCAGTTTTCAACTTTTTGGAGATCAAATAAGTACTGTAGGGAGCTGAAAAGAAATGAAGCGTGGCGGAACAGGGGTAAAGGGAATCTTTCGCTCGACATGTCTATCCCCGTATTTCACGGTAGGTCCCTGCATTCAAGCTGCTTATTGTGCACGATTACACATTAGTAGCACCCGCGTGTTCACGGGGAGTGTACGATATTTCACGATTTATCGTTTCCACCTACTGCGACTCCATGTTTTCGAGAATGCTTCAAGGATCGTCGCTTACTTCGCACTATCTTACTCGGTCTCGAGGTGTCTTGTTCATTGTCTTCAAGCGGATTAGTATGCGTGTCCATTTTGGAAAATAAACGCTATAGACCAATTAGACCCACGTTCCTTCCAGCTGATTTCTTTGCAGCCCTCTACAGTACATGTTTCCCGAGGGAAGAAACCACAGTTAGGTCGGCGTGTCAAGTTAATTCGGTGCCCGTGAATTAAATAGATAATAATCAATGCTTGAGTTTGTATATTTCTTTGTCGTTTTGACCAAACCGAATCAAACGTACGGTCGTCGTAAAAAAGTATAACGAGTATTTCGAAGTTTCGGACACTCTTTGACTTTTCGTAGACGAAAGTCACGTTTATTTAAGATGGCACCGAGTTAATTTGCAGGCTTTCGTAATAGAGAATAGAGGATTAAGGTAGCGCCAGGTCGTTAAGATCTAGAAGTATCGATTGTAGAGCGTTAAGGTTGCCATTTAAACGGTTTCTCTACACCTTCGACGTTTCTTCCTTCGTGTTTTACGGAACATGGGCAGGTTAAGTTTACATACAAAAAAAAGGAAAAGGAAAGAAAAAGAAAGCAGGGCTATAAAAACCAGGAGGCTAAAAATTCGAGAGGTGCATCTCACATATTTGTCAACACAAGGAAATGATCCAGGATCGACCGAAACTCTTCATAACATTTTTTTCTGATCTTGAGCATTGACTACTAAGCTCGTTTGACCTAGGACCTAATATTTTCAAGACTAGAGTTACGAAAGCAGTCAAAGTGGCGGTTATGTAAGTTCTAATAGGAATTTCTCAAATTGATCGTACTATGCGTCGCAGATTTTGTATTATTTCGATACCACATGGTTTATTTCAAATATTTACTTTTCTTCTTTATCCCCATTTGCTTCCTGAGATGCAAATAGTATTCCTAAATACGTCGAGATCGTGACTTGTAGTTCTAACGTTAAAGTGAATTTTAAACCATCAATGTATATATGACATGAAAACATTTCTAGAAGCAAAAAAAAATTTTTTTTACGGGCGTTTATTGATTTGTGAAGATGTAGTTGTTAAAAGATAATGAAATTCTAAAACCTCTATTTTTTCTGATTTTTGACATCGGCTGTTAAGGTTTTTAGGCCCAGCGCTCTCCGCTTTAAAGTGAATTCAACATAAATATGAAAATTAGCCGATGCTCCGATTGCTATGACTTTAGTAGTAGAAGTAGCAAAGTAGTCAAAATAACCAGTCAGTAATGCTTTCAAATATTGTCTCATCTTTATAACAGCATGCTAAGTTGATTTTCCATATTTTTCTTGCTGCATGTATCTGATCATATTGACCGATTGACCTATCTTCGTTATATCGTTATTCTTGGAAAATATACATAGTGCGTGTTTAAATATGTCCGAACAATGAACGGCAATTGTAGCATTAGTTATGGCCATTCCATTTTCCGATTATCGATATATTGCCTAATTTGAAGGAAAGCCTGAATTGTCCGATACTCTAATTTCAGAGAAGCCGAATTTATCGCAGGCTCTTTCTTATCGTCTATTATACTCCGAGCTGCCTTTGACTTTTGAAATTAAATTTCCATTAAACCATTCCACCATTTTAGCATTCCAAGCTGCACCGATGATCATATACAAAGGAATGACAAAATAGTAAATAAATTTGTCTCTAATTTAATTAAAAAGTTATGGAGAAATGGAATAAGAAATAAAAATTTTCCACATCGGCATCCATAACAGGGATCAGGAATTATATATCTACATACATTAAAATAAATAAAATTACACACGCTAATTGCCTTCATCGATTGATGTGCTTATGGAAAAGTCGAAGAACTTTAGTTTTTAGGGTTAATTATATGATTGATTTTGCGTTTGAATTAATCAAGGGGTAAGGATAAAATCGAGAGTTGTCTCGGTCGGTGAATCATTTCCAGTTGAAGTTAAAATCAAGTGTGACAGGCGGTCAAGTCAGGAAAAATAGGCCTGCACGCAGCGGAATGCGC
The DNA here is from genome assembly GCA_038496175.1 of Ampulex compressa. Taxonomy (NCBI): domain Eukaryota; kingdom Metazoa; phylum Arthropoda; class Insecta; order Hymenoptera; family Ampulicidae; genus Ampulex; species Ampulex compressa. The sequence goes on from JBCFXI010002865.1 coordinate 8,885, forward strand.
GCGAAGAAGTTGAGGTGGGTACCAAGGGTTAGTTGTGCACTCGTGACAAAAGACAAGACGTATTCGCTGATTTGAGCTTGACTTATGCTAGCCACTAATAATAGCTAAGGGTATCGATTACAAGTAAGTAGAAATTGTAATTAGTGTACAATATACGAGGGACGACCTGAATTTCTCGAATCCAGGAGAAGCTGTTGATCAGAGCCACTATGTTGGATTGTCGAAGAAATATAGAAGAATTTACGGTTAGGGCCAGTCTTTAAACCCTTTGACTGCTATAACAAAATATGCGTGCTGAGCAAAAGTTATCGGCGTCAACTCTTTCCGTAAAATCTCAAGTATAATGTGCACTATTTTTACTCATTTTTCCTTATTAAAATGGGTATGCGTATTATACTAACGTACGAACGGAAAATTACGTAATTTTCGATAGAAAAAGATAAGTTTCTCTAAAATATTATATTTATGAATATTCTTACGGAAACAAGGAACACATTGTGTTGATGAATAATAATGTTTTATCGAACGAAAATGGCGATAGTGATGTTTATTAATATAATAAGGAAGTTATGATGAATCACCAGTAATATTTAGATGTTGACAATTTTTTATTAAAAGTGGATGTTAGTCAATATTTCATGAAAAACTTGAAAATAAAATCTTGAAGAATTACGGGTACGTATTATGTACAAATTCCAATTTGACCAAAAAAATTTTAACTGCATCAAGGATGTGCATTATACACAGGTGGTCATTATATTCGAGATTTTATGGTATATACGTACGGCAAATATCTCTACTTCGTGCTCCCAACGCAAATAAAAATGATTAATCAGGTAGACGTACATATTTTTCTACCTATAGTTACGTCAGCAATAAAAATAAACAAAATGTCAGTCATATTGGCTAATTATTTTCCATTTTGAAGCACTAACTCAGTTACAGGTTGTACAATAGATCGGTGTCTCGGTAGAGTACAAAAAGTATTCCGTCTGTCTGAAGAGGTATATCATTTGAAGGCTGTCGTCCGCTTATCAGCATCACACGTGAACGGCCCGGGCCAACGTCAAAGTATTATCATTATTAGATGTAGTTTAAATGTGAATATGCCCAATTATCTATAAGAGCCTATATCGATGTCAAATTACTAAAAACCTTTGTATTTTTGTGAAATGTTTTACTAATCAGCCGGGGTCACCTATCAATCGCTTAATTTTTGTGGGATATAAGCGAGAAGGGCAAGTGTTTCTAAGGTGTCGGACGTGATAAAGCGCAAAAAATGAATAGAATTGCATATTCAGTTTCCAATATTATACGATCTAAATCATTCAAAATACAATGGTGGTAAAGCTAAAGAAAAAATTTATGTACGAAATATCGTTGAATGTTTTTAAATCCAATTACTATAGGTTACGTAAAAGGTTATGTATTGTGATAATGATTAGCTGATGCAGTGCCAATAACGGCTCGATGTTAAGACCTTTAACGTATGGCAAACAATATCAGCGCAGGGATAACTGATCATCGGCGATGTGATGCTGTGTTTTTCACATTTCCGCGGCCGCCGGCATAGTTCTACCTCATTTTAAAATCTACCTTCTGTTGTCCAATAAACATAAACTTTCGATATACAAGTAAATGACATTCTTGTATTTAGACGAATAATATTACTTGTTCATTTAGTAATACACTGTATCTTTCAAGTATTATTAAATACCAGATGAAATTATGATGTACAATTGTTCTTTAGAAATATTATTAAGATTTATATTACAATAAATCATTTTATATACCTCTTCAAAAAATATATACAATCATTTTTCTCGCCTCTTTCAATTTTGATATTTCCAATCATTTTTTTTTTAATGAGGTTTTCTAACTTTTACTTATAAAATTCATTTTGTTTCCATTTTAAACCAAAAATGATTACAAGCTAATATGAAAAAGCAATATTTTATATATTCACACTCATTTGTACAAGGTCTCTCAACTTATGTGTTTACATTGTATGGGCTTAATCTACAGGCAAAAAGAAAAAGAAAATGTTGTATGAAGTTTAACAAGAAACGTTTTGCTATAGACTTAAAAGCAAATATATGCATGAAATAGGTAATAACTGCATTTTCCATCACAGCACACATAAAGTCGATTGTGATTATCTGAACAACATAGATACACGTTCTTTATTATTCTCTAATATCCTTAGTTACTTCAATACTCTCGCTGGCAGATAGTTTTCAAATACCGAGTAAAGTAACATATTATACCAAAATACCAAAAACATTCTCTTGAGTAAAATACGTTCATAGGTTTATGGAGAATGTGGTAAGAAAGAACATGTAAGTACACTGATAAATAAACTTCTACGCGCTGTACTGATAAATGCAGCGTTACTCATTTCATGCGTATATTGTCTTCTTTTTTCTTATGCATCAAGATCTCGCAATTTGGCCATTCAAATTTGGGCGCCCTGCGCAGTAGGTTTTTGTAACCTTCAGCTGCGGACATTCCAAAATTTAATGCGATCTTTGCGCAGCAATTTCATCCTGATTCCGCCGGCCGCGAATGTGTTAAGTGGGCGACAGCCGCAATACTAAAACTACCAGTCACTTTCAGGACTTGTATAGCTATGCGTCCTATATCTTGAAAAAAAGGTAGACAAAAATAAAATGTTATTAGATCAATACAATGATCTACATGTTGTACGAAAATTATGGAAAATCAAAAATGCACCGTTACAAAATTGTATAATTTTTCGAAGAAACGGCTGACCAGTCATTTGGACTGGTTTGTGAGTTTTAGCGAAAGGTTTAGCACTTCAAAGGTTCAACAAACTGGATATTTTGGGAATCTTGGAAATAATTGAAAGCTCGTGCTTTGGCGGGGCAATGGAGATAATAGAAGTAAATGTATTAGGCCCTGAAATTCGAGAAATCCGTTTACCAGATGAGTGGTTTGGCTTGGTCGTCCATCCTTCCGTATCCTCTGTATCTGGGATGCATATCCGTATCGCTATCCTCGTTACGTTTAAGGTCTACTCTCATTAATTTAACGTTACAAGAATCATGAGTATGTCTGAGTAGCTCCTAACGGCGAGCTCGCCCCGTGCTCTTTGTGCTCGGCCTATTTATACCACCCCCGATCCAAAACAAACCCGGATGGTCTACCGATAAACAAATCGCTGACTTTGGAGTATTTCACCTTGAAACTAAGGTAAATACAGGACGTCTCTTTTGAAGTGTCGCAGCAAAATCCATTTCTGAACAATTTCTTGTTTCAAAAAATGTTTCAAATGAAACTCACCTTATTTTAGTGAAGAGAAGCATCTTATAGTGATCACAAATCTTCTCTAGGTGAACGTGCTTCTGAGATTACAAGGTGACCTTGAACAACGCTAAATGACCTTGAACCGCCTTGAAAGATCAAAGTGTCATAAGTCAATTAATTGGTGTCGAAACGAGTTGCACACATTCCTAAGTAAAAACATACATTTCGGTAGAAAAAAAGTTCACCATCTCCTGCAAGCAACGTGAGTTACATTTGAAACAATCTTTTAAATGTTTCCGAAATAATTGTACGCAATACTTCAAATGAGACAGCCAGTGTACGATGACTAGCGATTAATCGGAGTTTCATCATTCGTAATTGCACGATTTTTCGTTCAACCACAAGGATATAACTTAATCCATACACACGAACAGTAGTAATTCTGTTATACAATGTATTTATGGCATTTGACGTATATGTTGTAAATTAAGTGATATATATGTTACAAATGAAATGCGTTGCATTTTTGCAATTTAGAGCATTTAAAGGTTAAAGCATAGATGAACTCTGACCTATTCTGTATGGAGGTAACTTCGAGCATCCAGGATTTGTCGAGCAAAATGATGATTTGTTTCAACAGCAAATCTTTTGTCGATTCAGTTTTCTGTTTAAAAGTGAACAGAGGAATATTCGGGTGATTCGAAAACTCCCGGCTAGGTTTACCTTTGAAACGATCTCAAGGAAACGAAAAGTGGGAGAATACATTTCAGGATATTCCTCCGGGTTTGTACAGGATCAATCCTTGGTAGGAGTGACCTCCAAGGGTGCGTGGCCAGCCCTGCTACCCCCTACTGAATATTAGATTAAAACGTCGTAACCACGGCGGAGCTACCCGCCGTTTAATCTTCTCTAGAACATCTTTGTCATATTTGGCTATTTCACACTCTCACGCGCACTATCTTATCGCATACGGACGCAGATGCAAACGCACACACGCACACACAGATACGGACAGAAATTCTTCTCGTCGAGGACACGCGCGCGCGCTTATATGTGTACAGGATAAATCTTCGCTTAACTATAATTCAACAGGGATATCACTCGCTCGGCTCAGTGTGCGTACCATTTCTTCCCTCTCTCTTATTTCCCTCACCTTCCTCCCTTCCTCCTCTCTCGCTTTGCCCTTGACCCGGAAGAGAAAGGTTTCGAAAATGCCCGAGAATTTCGACGAGGATGTTTTCGGGCGATTCCGATGCTACCAAGAAATTCAAAACCAACCGCAGATTTTTTTTTCTAAAAATTCAAAAATAATCAGCAAATTTTTATTCTCCAAACAATTTCGAACCAACTAGCGGACCTTCTTCCTTAAACAAAATCCGTGGATTCTTCGAGACTGATACTTTTAAAAATAATCACCGGTAGCGATATTTTCCAACCGCCGAGAATGTTTCGGCAATAAAATTTCCAAAGTGCAAAGTGGAAGCGAACTGGCTTTACCCGGAAAGCTCTCCAGAGCCTGAGACCATCTAATCAATCGATGTTTGAAGCTCGTATTAAATTTCAAGGTAGCGAAAGATCAAAGGATCTTTCCTTTCCTCGGTTTGTTATTTGGCATGGAGATCTCCCTTTTTATCTCTGAAGGGCAGCAGAAACTTTTCTACCCTCAACGATGAACTTTCGAAACTTGTCTCAATGATCGACCCTTGCTCTGCCAAAACCTAATTTTTGCGGACAACTTCTCCTTCGATAAGATGTCCTTAGATTGTGATGCATAATTACTATTCTAACTGACAGGAGACATGTAAAGGTTTCCTCATTCTACTTTAATTCTCAAAATAGGAAAGTAGGTTAATGGGCAATTGTCACATCCACCAAGTCGAAACACAATCTGTTTCGATATTTATTGAAATCTAATTAGTATGCATCCTTACAATTCTATATTGAAAAGAGAAATTTCGAAAATGTGCACTTTCCGCTTTAATCTTGGTATCGAGAAAGAAGGGCAAAGGTCGATCGTTCTGCTTGCTCTATCAAAGCTCACTCCTTTTCCTTATTTAACCACACCTAACCAGGGCACATCCTTCTAGTTCTGTCTTACAAAGGGCAAGGTTGAAGGTCTGCACCTTCAACTTTGATCTTGGCGTCAGGAAAGAAGGTTCAAAGATTGATCGTCGCGTCTGCCCTGTCGAAATCGTTTGGGTTCTATCTGACGAAGAACAAATTCGAAGGTGTGCACCTTCTACTTTAATTCTGGCATGAGACAAAAGGGGTCAAAGGTTGATCGGTGCCTGGAGAATTTTCGAAGGGTCGCCGATCTGCGATCGAGGACGAAGGCTCGCCGAGGGTCTCAATGATGACATGATGACGATGATGATTGTGTCGACTTCTGGTCATGTTCTGCTGAGTAAAACGGCGCACTTGGAAGGCTTGCTACCCGACGGATCGCCCCTCTAATACGGCGTGAACCTGTTGTAACCGCTCCTGTACACCGTCGCCTGGAAAAGTCAAGAGTAAATGTAATAACTGATATAGTAACAAAATTTTTTAATTATTTTATGAGAATTAATATTTTGAATTAATCGATTTCTTGTTATGAATAACTATTAAAAATAAATAATGTTTTTTTAATTACTAGTAATCATTGTTGATAACACAGATATTATTTTGATTACGAATAAGCAAGGACCATACTTTGGTTGATAATAATTATTGATGGTAAAAATTTTGGTTAATCTGTTGCCTAATCACTATCGACAACAAACGTTCTTATCGAGATATTAACACATATATTACATATATGAGTTTTAATAAAAATATTGTATTACAATATTCTTTATTCTATTGTTCAGTTTATATATTCTTACATAGTTTGTATGCTCAATGAAATACATGCATGTGGTAATATATTGTTTATATTGGTAAAGAATACTGAATGTCAACAATGCTAGTACATATGATAGCAGTTGAATGTAATCAGAAAAAAACTGTTTCATTGTAGATATATAATAGTTATTAGTAATCAAAAAAATATTAAGCCTTTATACTGGTTATGGATAAACAAGTTTAAACGTCAGTCATCAGTTATTTGTAATCGATAGAATAAAACATTTTATTTAAATATATAAATAATGATATTATTTATA
>JBCFXI010002866.1:0-15280 GCA_038496175.1 Ampulex compressa
TATGTATTTAAATATATGTATTTAAGAGAGTAATACAATGAAGACTGCTACAGAACAAGGATATAAGTTTGTATATGTAAAAAGAAAAAGAAAGAAAACATGTAATATATCTACAATGGCAGCGATAGAAAGTAAGTTAATATTTCTAAAGGACATTAGAATATTTATGGTATTTTTATTAACATCCGTAATCTTTTCTTAAATGATAATGACTAATATTTTAAGTTTATTAAGAAGTCGAGAATGGTTTGCTAACGAGATATTGAAGATCTTTGAATGCAGGAAAGAAGGATAATCCTTATCTTCAATTTAAACAGAATTTGAAATATCAAAAATAGGGATTAAGAAAATGTGATCGTGTTGAAGAGTGAAATTTCACCAAATTGCCGCTCAGATTAGGAAGGAAATGTAAAATGACGCTGTCAAGATATTCGTATTGTTCATGAAATAAAGTGCAACTCTTCAATTACGACTTGTGAAATACATAAAAACTTAAAACTACAAATAGAATTAATACAAATTAAAAAAACACTTATGAATTTCATGATCACATGTGTTCTGAAGGACCATTAATTTCTATGCAAAATGCGCGGAAATATTTGAAAATCTCAACCAATTATTTACAAAAGTCAATTGAGTTATGGAAATGTATTATTAGGAGTGATGAGTCAAAATTTTAAATTGTTAATAATAAACGACGATATGTGCACACGAAGAGTGGTAAAAGTTTAAAAAAAGAAGGTGTATAAAAACAGTGATTAAAAAAGAAGATGACATTGATGTAAGCGAGTAAATTAATAACAGTAAAATATATGGATTGCTTATTTTGAAAGCGTTTAACTTCAATTTCGAAGAATTAAATATCACTTAAAACATATTTTACAATTATCGAATTTTATATACAAATAATAACAAAATATAAAATGGGAGTAGTATTTTTAATTTTAAACTTTAATTATATCGTTAAAATTAACATAAGATATTCGTAATGTTTACTTATGCTTTTTGCATGGCAGTGTTTTAAAATATTCGTGATGTACAGAAAGTATATAGGGTACTATCTGCTCCATATCTTTATATTTTTTTAAAGTAATAGGCCTGGCATTATGAAATAAAGATGCCAGGGCGAGTTTTTCAAATTTTGGTGGTCTACTCGGATGTGTAGGTAAAAAATTTTAAGTTTTAAATTCTCTCTCATCCATCGATATTTTATATGAAATAGTGTATGGTGCACTTTTGAGAAATCTCATTGAATATATTTCCAACAAATTTGCCTTTTCTCCTTTAGTGTTTGTTCTTATCTATTTTTAAATTGTATTTTGTATATTTTTGTAATTTTTGTATATTTTTTGTCGAACACAATTTTCTCGATTCATTTCATGTAAAATGAATTGATTATGGTGTCTACATTGTTTTATGACATCATAATAATCCTGTGCTGTGTACAGGAAATTCTTTTTTCTTAATGCCATTTCTATAATACCAAAATCTGCATCATTTGGAAGGTATGGATGCCCCAAGAGTAAAAATTTGTGAGCAATTATCTGAATGTTATTTTGCAACAAATGGACGACTCTCAACCACATCAATGCCATTTGTATTCTTCGATTTTACCCAGTACATATATCACAATATGCAATAACATGACATTAAGGTGTTACATTTTGTAAATGTCTCATACAAGAAGAAGCTACTTATTCTGATCCCCTGGAAGCAGTGGTTTCGTCCCACATATACACATTAACTTTATTGTAACTCTAATAGTAACTCTCGATACGTGAAATAAACTAATAAAAGACGACAGGCTACTGATCCTGCCTCATGTCTATAGAAACTGGACTTATTCCACTTTCATAATCAATAGTTACGCAATTTGTTTTAGTGGCTAATTTAAAATTAAATAAACCATGGGCATTTTTTAAGAAACGAAATACTAACTAGTTATAAATAAAAAATTTATTCTAAATTAAGCATAAGTCACGTAATATCTATAATTTAAAAAAAAATGGACTTATACCACTTTCAAAATGAATGCTATGTGATATGTATACTGTAGCCCTGGTGGTTCAGAACCCACCTTAAACACTAGGCCAAATGATCTTAGCAGTTGGTGCCGAAAAATGAATTAAAAAAAAATAATATATAAAAAAAATAAAATATTTACACAAAATCTCTTTATAATTTTCTAGCCTACTTCCAAATATACCTTTTCTTGCAGAATTTCTGCTAAATATTATTTCACTAGGCATAACTTGGAAAAATAGGAGAACTTCCACAAACCTGTAATATAAAAAAATGAGTGTTTGTTTGAACATGCTATAATACAAATTCTATTCAAATCTAATACTCTCATTGGTCTTTACCTTGGCTCTCTTGCAGTTTTTTTTATCATAAATGACAAGGAATAAATCGATATAATTCAATAAGAATACATTTTGTTAGTTGTCTATAAACTTGAGGCAAAATAATATTTTCAATCATTATGCACAGATGAAATATTATACGAAATTACAATGGATTAAGATTACGAGAAGTGGAAAATGTAAACCTAACATTTAAATTTCTAGCTGCAGAATTACTGCGTGAAGCGGAGAAATTGATTGACCAGAAGATCCATCCACAGACGATAATCTCTGGGTGGCGCAGTGCAACTGCTGTTGCCAGAGAGGCCCTAAGGAACTCTGCTGCAGACAACTCAGCTGATCCTGAGCGTTTTCGTGAGGATCTCCTGAATATTGCCAGGACTACACTGAGCTCCAAGATCCTCTCTCAGCATAAGGAGCATTTTAGCAAGCTTGCAGTCGATGCGGTCCTCCGCCTAAAAGGCTCTGGCAACCTTTCCGCTATTCAAGTAATAAAAAAACGTGGAGGAACGCTTTCTGATTCCTTTTTGGATGAAGGTTTCCTTTTGGACAAGAAACCGGGAGTTCACCAGCCTCAAAGGATAGTTGATGCTCGGATTCTGATAGCTAACACACCTATGGACACAGACAAGATCAAGGTCTTCGGATCAAGGGTCCGTGTGGACTCCATGGCCAAGATTGCAGAGTTAGAGAGTGCAGAGAAACAGAAGATGAACGACAAAGTGGACAAAATAATACAGCATGGCTGCAACGTTTTTGTGAATCGCCAGTTAATTTATAATTACCCAGAGCAGCTCTTTGCAGATGCTGGGATAATGGCTATAGAACATGCGGACTTTGATGGAATTGAGAGACTGGCATTAGTAACTGGTGGAGAAATAGTGAGCACGTTCGAAAATCCAGATGCTGTTAAACTTGGGAAGTGTGATACAATAGAACAAGTGATGATCGGGGAAGACACACTCCTGCGATTCTCTGGAGTACCACTGGGAGAGGCATGCACCGTTGTAATACGTGGAGCAACTCAGCAAATCTTAGATGAAGCTGAACGGTCTCTGCACGACGCTCTATGTGTGTTAGCAGCGACTGTCAGAGAATCCAGGATTGTTTATGGTGGTGGATGCAGTGAGATGGCAATGGCATGTGCTGTCATGAGGGCGGCAGCTGCTACACCTGGCAAAGAAGCGGTAGCAATGGAGTCTTTTGCACGTGCCTTGCAGCAACTGCCGACAGTAATAGCGGATAATGCTGGTTACGACTCAGCACAACTTGTCAGCGAACTCAGAGCAGCACATAATTCAGGAGGAAACACCATGGGCCTGGGTAATAGATTATACTAAGTGTTTGGTAGGATGTAAGTGTATTTGTGACCTTGTGTGTGTGGGTGTGCAGATGTGTACATGTATATGTAGGCATATGTGTAAAGTGGATTGTTGTGTAGTATATTACGGTAAAATGCTACACATACGTGCGATACATAATATATGCTCTATGTATAGAGCTGTTTCAGAAATTTGTATAATTTCTGTTTATTTTTAGTAACTAGGCAGAATATCAAAGTTTGGTCACTCATCTTTAAAACGCTCTGTATGTACAGGATTTGCATTACAAATTCAATTCATTGCATTCAAGTTTTTCTACAAAATTGTTTTTAATAAGCTTTTATTATGAAAATAGAAGCAAATGTAAATTTGGGTTGAGAAATTAAAAATTTTAATGTATATAGTATAAAGGTGTACGTAAAATATTTATTTAACGTGTATGTAATACTTTATTTAATTATCAGTTGATTGTATATAAAATTCGTAATCATGTATAAGTACGGAAGAAATCAATAATTTGTTCTGCAACCCCTCAAGGGGTGCAAGGAGAATCTGGAATATGGCCATGGCAGTGTCAGATGGCAGGTAGCAATTTATCTAAATTTATAGACTCTATAATCAACACGCGCACAATTTACAAACTGCATAGAAATGTATAAATATGGTTGTTACAATACATATTGACATATTTAATTATATTATTCATAGAAAGATACGAACACAACATTATAGAACCTAATGTAACTTATTGTCATTATAAAAACGTGGGATAAGAATAGATTACTTTTAAAAATTGACAAAATGTCGTTTAAGAAGAAACATTTGCATCAGAGTTATTATGTATATTGATTTTGTAGCGTCAATTCATTGAAAGGAATAAATTAAGTGGTTGTGCTACACGGATGGCTGATAGTTTATTAATTGCTTGTTTTTAGAGCTTTAATAAGTTTTTTCAAGGCTATGAAATGGAATTCAAAGCTATGTCACGATTCTTCTCAGACCACAATTTATTTTACATTGGAACAATCGATCAAGCAATTATTATTATAAAATTGTTATGCATAATAATTGATGCAATGATTTCTTCTTAAAGGATATTTTTCCAATTTTAAAAGATATTCCATTCTGTTCGCACCTTCTCGGACTGGCATTAAGTTATATTATGTTCTATATATTTTGTACATTATTATGAATAATACAATTAAATATGTCAATGTGTATTATAACAACATAATTATACATTTCAGTGCAGTTTGTAAATACAATATAATACAATATTGATCATAGAGTCTATAATTTTGACTAATTGGTCCCTATTGCCTGACGCCGTCATGGTCGTATTCTAAGTTCTTCTTGCTACCCTTTAGAGGTCGTGGAACAGATTAATTCCTTGTGTATGATTAATGAATTGAACTATGAAATATTTCATGTACTTCCTTGCATTACATACAATCAAATTTTAAATTGCTTAACTGTAAATTTATACTTGATATTATTTTCAATACAAAAGATTGAGAATATAACTTTGTAGAAAAACATTTACAAATAGGGGACTTTCGTTTACAACTATATGAATATGATTAACAAACGGATGAATGGATATGCAAATGAGTGAATGTCTGCGAATGGGTAAATTTGATTTGCCAAATATTCACTTTCATGCGTAAAACCTGTAAAAAAAGTAATAAGCGAAAGTAAGTAGTGATCTCTGACACACTTCCTATTTTTTTTATCGACAGATATGGATCTTGGCAAAGTGGGCTGCATGAGACGTCTGGGCATAACTGAGAGCTGGGCAGTAAAACGTCAGGTACTTCTCAGCGCCGCAGAGGCAGCTGAAATGATTTTGAGGGTAGACGATATCCTGCGAGCAGCACCAAGAAAGCGTGTCAAGGATTCTGGACGCTGCTAAATTATGTTTAAATCCTCCACTTTTATTGCAGCATGGAAAATGAATAGGAGGAACTAAAACGCTTCTTCTGTAATTCAATATTATTCACCATAACGATCTTTCTATTTTTTTTCTCTTTTACATGATTCACAAAATAAACAATGCCAATAAATGCTTCAATTTGAGTGTGTGTGTGTATGTATGTTTATATATTTACTGATTGTCTAATAAGTAACATTCCGATTTTTTAAAGAAAAATCAGACTTTGAATGTCGAATATTGAGGTCCACGATTAATTAAGTTCCACAGCAGTTAAGTGCATGTATACTTCACATTTCTTTCATCGCTCGTAACCCAAACCGAGATAAAATTTGGACAATTGCAAGTCAACTAATTTTGCCTTTCTAAACTATTAGTTGAAGCATTAAGAATGAAAATAGAGTATTACATAATTTATTATCGACGATCGTTTATGCTAGATTATTTGCTATTGATAAATAGGAGTTTGTAATTCTCTTTCGAAATTCAACATTAATATTTCAGACTAGATGATAATATTCGTTTCTTGATACACTTCAATAATGCTCTATGCTTCTTTTGTACTTATACCACTATAATAAACTAATGTATCACTCAAAATTCATGTTCAAATTTTTAGAAAGTTGGGATATAATTCAAGATTGACATTGTAACCATTATGAAAAACTCAAAATTCATCGATTCAGAATAAAAAATGACAAATGTCTACATCGATATATTAAACTAAAGCTTAACCCAAATTTAAAATACAAATAATTTTTATGAACTAATGTCTAGTTTATGAACTAGTCCAAAGCTCATACTGAAACTATAACAGACTGATATATAATCAAAAATGGGTACTCGAATAACTGGACAGTATAAAGAACCAATAATATAATTCAAAATGTGTATGATCAATCAACTAAAATTTATAATTGAACCACTATAAATCTTGTGTAATTCCAAATTAATTCTTGAATTATTTAAAATGTGATATGTAATAAAAAAATTCAGAAACAAACTGTGCATAACTGATGTGTTACATCAGGTCTATAATTCACGAGGCAAATAAAAAATTCGTAAGTACACCACAAAAAATCTGATATTTAATCTTATATTAACATTTAAATAACTATAAAAGGACTTATATGTAATCCAGTGTCTATACATAAATTGTAAAAACACAATGTATAATAGCAAATTTATATTTAAACCATGGTGAATTTCAAATATTCTATAAGCAAGGGGCAGTTATGTATTGCAACCAAGCTTGTACAAGTTCAAATTGCACATAAAGCTGATTATTGGTATCGGACTCGAATTGATCCATAAAGTACTCCACAATTAATACTTGAACCACTATGAAAATTATGTGTAATCAAAGTTCTTAGACAGATTTGAAAAAATCAGTATATAATTTTGTATTCATACATAGATCATGTTAAAACCCAAAAATTCAATAAGCAAAACGCAGTTTTGGATCGTAACCGAGCTTATCCAGGTTCGGATTGCAGGCAAAGTTGATCATCGGAGGTGGCCCACACATAAGGACGATAGTGTCATTGGAAGGAGGAAACATATGCTTTTGGATCATATCTGCATTGATGTGTCCAGTGCTGTACGACCAACCATCACCACTGGTGTCCAGTGTGTACCAGACCTTGAGTCTGTCCACATAGTTCTTTGCCAGAGAATCCAATTCTTCTCGTAGGAGAATGTCCTTCTCCGTTTGATTAGCAAAAAGAAGGGAGATGCAAGTTTGATCAGAGGGATCCTTCAACATGGCGCGAATTAATTGGAGCATTGGGGTTATTCCTGTTCCGCCAGCCAGCATTACAACCTGTGGACAAAATGTTTAACAGTTTCAGTAAACTGCCAGTAATGCAAGTTAAACTTCCCATTCAGGTCACATGCTTTCATCAATGATACATGCTTACAAATAGTTCAAACGAGTAAGTCTGGTAAAAATTCCTTCAAATCAATTAAATTTGATATATATCATTCAACAGATCTGTTAATATCAGAATCCAGGTAAACATTTGATAGATTGAGAAAGGCATAAAAAAAGCGTATTTAGTTTTATGAAGTATAATTGTTATAAAGAATGTATTAGGTTATCCAGAAATTATTGTTGGTTTTTATCCTTCAACTTCGAATTCACGTATCTCAGTTCGGAATAAACTTTATTAATCAATATAAAAGCTGTTGAAATTTACACATTTTTTCCAACTAGATACAAGCTTATATATTTCATTTTCATGAAATTCTAAATTTCTGAAACCTACAAAGTCTTTGAAAACATTTTGGGCAGCGGATGATTTGTTAACCATTTTTCAATGTAAGTAATTATCTAGCTGTTCCAAAAAGTCGTAGTCAGTGAATGAGAGGTTCAATGAGTATACTAGATGCGGCATAGTTTCTTATTTCAACTTTTTCAGTTTTTATTTAATGTTTCCCTTTCAAAGGTCCCTTTCAATTGTTAATTTTAGTTGCAGGTGCGGCAATGGTTTATGCATTTTGTTCATTGTTTCCAAATACTTGACTACTATAATGATTTTACCAGGATTCAAAATATTGCAGTAAATTATTCCATTTACCAACCTCTTGATGTCACCATAATCGTACTGTGATGCATATTCAGATCTGAGAAGTGTTTTGACGTTTTATTTTTTTCTAATCATTCTGCAAAATGTCGTTGATTATCATATAATTATTTTCATATCGTGAGTTACAGTACAATTAAAAAACAAATCGGTTTTGATGCTCAATACAAGGGCAGAACAAATTTTATAACGTCGGTTCTTTACTTTTGATTCTGTCCGTGCATCATGCATTTGTTAAATATTTTTGATTTTACTATTTGGCTAAGGTATTTTGAAACTTGTTTTGCTCGTTTCAAGTATTTCTGCAAACTCTTGCACTATTCTGCGTGCACAAGCTTCAATTAATGATTTTTTTTTCTTTTTAAATTCATTTTCACCATTCACTGCTAAAGTCATTTGGCCCTGGACTTACTGTTTAAGATGAGTTTTGAACCATTAGAGCTACTGTATACATATCACATGGAAAAACCAGATGTGATGGGTGAAATTCGAATCCAGGTCTCCCACATGGAAATCCGAGTTTCTATCCATTATACCACTGTAGCTCAATTGAAGATTTTAAATGATCATTATTAATGGCAATGGGTTATCCTCAACCATCTTTATTTTTAAGTCTTCCATTACGGCCAAAAATTTTTTTTATACAAATTTTGCATCATACGTTTGTTGACAGTCTTTTGGCTGATTGATATTACGTACCAAATTTTGCAGCTTCGTGCCCAAGTTTGTGTTCATACAAAGATATTTTTCAAATTTGCTTGTTGTTCATTGTTACATATATATCGTAAGATGGAGAAATATACACATAAAAATGAAAACAATACGATGAGAATGTAGAATATTACCCATGCTTTAAAGTTTTATATTGACAATATCAGCTCGAAGGTTTAAATTTCATTAAAGACTACTTGACAAAGTTTGAATGCACAATACCATGATTATTTTTTGGAGAACCGAACAGAAGTATACAGATTTATTGTACATGACCACTTAATGGATAAAGTATATCAATTACACAAAACCACTTCTTGGTGTATAAGTTGAAAAATATTCAATCATTTTTCTTTAAGTATACGAAACCCTTTCAAAACATTTAAAATAAAAAATGACACATTAACGTTTACAAGGCACTAATACTGTAAAAATATAAAATTAGCTCTTCGATACTTTTGATGAAAAATCAATATTCAAAAGTTTTTGAAAATTAAACAAACTAACTTTTCAAGCAGCAATTGTGAAAAAAATCATGAATGTGAATGACGCTGGATGAAATATTCCTGATTTTTTTCATAATCTTTTAGTAAGCATAACGAAACAAATGTTTTTCATTTCTATTCACTGTGTAACTATTCTAGTCATAAACATAGTGGATTGGCAAGGAGGGTTTTCTTTGAAAGGTATATCAAATGATATGCTCGAAACTTAATAAAATTATACAATATCCTTTCTCTTTTCTTGACCCACCTTTTTCATGTTGTATTCCACTGGTGGTTCTTTCCGAAGAATTTTAATGGAGAATTTACCACTGCCCTGGTAAATTAGACGACCTGACGGACCTCTGAAGTCAATGGTGTCACCTATTTTCAGATTTTCCAGATGCTGAGACAGCTTTCCACCCTCTGGGAATTTTGGATGTACATTCTTGAAATATACCTACAACAAGAATTCAATTATCTTTACATATTATGTACATGCATACACAAGCACACATGCACAATTCATAAAAACATTTTATGAAGATATATGGTATATATCTTAGGTCTACTAAACATAAGTTTTTATTGAGACAATATTTACTACTTATAAATAGAAAGATACTGATACTTGGTACTTTTTAAAACAGAATTTGAGAAATGTAATTAAACTACCGCAAATTTCTGTACGTAATTCATGCAAGGCCCCATGGATATGTAATGTAAAAATTATTGAAATTATAACTTAGGTATTAAAGGACAAGTAATTTGATTATTAAGGTATGTGTTGCAGTGTACATAACATAAAAACACATAACACAGACATGAAGAAAGTTGTACTTTGCATGCTGATCTTAACCTCTTTGTAATACCAGATTTTGATACATAGTGAGTATGTCGAGTGGTGACTTACGCCATGAATGGCAATATATTTCAACAAATCGTATTTTTCAGCAAATATATTATAGTGACAAAAACAATGAAATATATATTTATTGAGCAATGCTGATATATTCTAAGGGTACTAGTTTCAAAATTATACAGTATTGACGTTTGAACAATATATTACTGGTTAAACGCGCTACTATACACACCAAATCAATAATTTGTTCCGTGACCCCTCAAGTGGGGCAAGGAAAAGGTGGAATATGACCGTGGCAGGGTCAGGCGGGTGTCCAATTTTAAAAGATATTTCGTTCTTTTCCTACCTTCTTAAACAATCAATAAGTTATATTAGGCTCTATAATGTTGTATTTGCACGAATGTATGAATAATACAATTAAATATGTCGCGTGTCAATCACAGAGTCTATAAATCTGGACTGATTGGCCCCAACCGCCTGACACCGCGACAGTCGTATTTCAGCTTCTCCTTGCCCCGCTTGAGGGGTCGCGGAACAAATTATTGATTTGGTGTGTACTAATAAAGTACCACCATAAATAACAAAATTTATTTGTATAGAAATCAACAATATAGTGGAAGCAAGTGTTCACAATACCTATAGATGTCAACACTGATAAAAATTAAATAATACATAATGCAAATGTCAAAGTAGGGAGTTCCCTCAAAGAGGGCAAGGACAACTTGAAATATGACTGTGGCGGTGTCAAGCGGTAGTGACTAATTGGTGTAGATTTACAGTTCAGATACCTATGATCGATATATAAACTATTTATAAACTACGCTGAAGTGTATAATTATGGTTGTTATAATATACAATGACATATTTAATTATACTATTCATAGCAACGTGCAAACACAATGTTATAAAATCTAATCTAATTTATTGCTAGTCCAAGAAGGCAAGAAAAGAAAGAATTATCTTTAAAAATTAAAAAAATATCGTTTAAAAAGAAATTATGGCATCAGAGTATTACGTATAATGATTTCATAACATTAATTAATTGAAACAATTAAATCAAGTAGTTGTGTGAAGATTGATAATTAATTGCTGTTTTTCAGAGCTGTAAAATGCTTCTTTTTAGAGCGACGGCACAGTTTTTAACATAACCAGAATTTATTTTACATTGGATCAATCGGTTAAGCAATTAATGTTACGAAATAATTATACGTAATAACGCTGATGTAAAAGTTTTTTCTTGAAAGACATTTTTTTCAATTATGAAAAATAATTCATTGTTTTCTTATCTTCTTGGATTAGCAATAAATTATATCTGGTTCAATAATGTGCTTGCATGTTTCTATAAATAATAAAATTAAATATGACAATGTGTATTGTGACAACCATAATTATATATTTCTGTGCAGTTTGTAAATAGCACACGTGACGATCATAGAGTCTACAAATCTGGACCGATTGATTGTTGCTGCCAGACACTAGAACGGTCATATTCCGAGTTCTCCTTACCCCCTTGAGGGGTCCTGGAATACATGATTGATTCCTCGTGTATTACCTTGATGACAAGATCAACATAACCACGATCATCGTCACTGGAGACTGGTGTGTAGGAACGTATTACTACTTCTTCCCCTATTTTGGCAGTTAGGTGGACGTGCTGGCCAACAGGAAGGCCCAACACGTGTTCATCACTTGGCAGACCAAACCTAAACTTTCGTGTGTCATGACTTATCTCCTCCTTTTTCACCAATGGCAGGCTGTACTTTACCACTGGATCTTGGAGCAGAACAAGGGGTTTTCTTTTTTTGCTGCTACTCCATGTTTTGCAGAGTTTTATAGCGAGACCCACAAGTACTATTGCACCAACAGCAGCGACTGTTGTAACGATCTGGTGAACAAAGTTAATGAAGAAATAATTAATATATGTACATATATTTATAATTGACCCTGAAACACTATATGCTTTTTTGTCATATTTTCCATACCATTCTTCTAATCTCTTCAAAGTAGTTATCACTATTTCACATATCGATATTATCCTTATCTACTAGTTTTTAAAAGTTATTTTGATTAACTCTCAGAAAGTATACAATGTATGCAATAGCTCATTACTAAGAATAAAAAAAGGTTACATAAATGCAGGTCAAAGAAATCCTTGTTTTTTAAAAGCTTGACCATTTTCATTATCGTTATATGTACAATATTCTTAAAGCTCTTTGATATGCTTTATATTATACATAGATATTATACACATACATACACATACATATGTATATTGCATTATACAGGGTGAGACAAAGAAAGTAAAAAATAATCATTGTACTTAAATTTGCTCTTTATGTCGCAAAGACATACGATTGCCCATGATAATTTTAAAGTAACGTAAAGTAAATTCAGGTAAAAAAAACTATAAAAGCAGTACTTTCAGCATCTTTTTGTTCCTATTTCTAATTAACTCACCATCAGTCTGTTACTCGTCATTTTCAAAGAATATTATTAAAACATCACTGGTATAGTTCAAGTTTATGAGATCGAAATTCTTCAGAGAAATTGAAATCGAGCGTTATGAACACTTGGATAAAATTGTAGAAATTGAAATTCTTTAGCGAAAAAAGAAAATAAGTGTGAATTTTTCAGTCAAATCTTAAAAATTCGTGAATTAAAAACAGTCAGGGATAGAAAATTCAGTTAGCGAAAGTAAAGTTAAAGTTAAATATTTAAATACTGTAATGCAAAATCCAGAATTAGAAGAATCTAGGAATGTCAGTTAGAGTCTATGAAGTTCGTGGACTTGTTCATTAAACTGTAGAGAGCTAACCCTTTAAAATAGATTAAGAACCGGTACTCTAAAATGTATTTATAGCCGAATTTCTGATCCTCGAATTTGTCGAGCCAGAACAAGTCAATTCCTGTTTTCTCGACCGTTGAAATTCGTCAATAAAGAATTCATTAATATTTATTTGACTTTCGTCTGCTGATGTAACTTTATTTTAAACCCTAAACCTGTTTTAAGGTTAATCTCGAATAGCGAGATTGTACTATATAAACATATCACGTGGAAAATTCTCCAGAGAAATTCGAGCATAAGACCAAAAAGTCTAGTGTCTGTATAGTACTTTAGTAATTTTACAGGTTGCGTCCAAAAAATGAAAACGCCATGCACTTTAAATTTGGTTCGCCCGTTGAATTCTCTTTCGTTCAAGTTAAAATAATCGCTTTGAATGATTTTTTCTTGAAAGTACAATTAATTACATAATTTAAACAATATAGAAAAAAATTCATACATTTGTATTTGATGAAATTGCTTACAGACCTGTGAATTGCCGACTTCCTGTTGCATTTTCGAAGAACTGATTATCCTTTCCCTGTTACGCAGGAATCGAAACGTTCTGTCAAATAGATTCAACCTTGGACTGAAGAAAAGTGCTGATTTGCTTGCTTCGAATGGATACTTTTTTTTCGCATATTATTATCTGTAGAGCGATAAGCACCGACTACGACGTGATATGTCGAACTTGTCACGTAACTCATTACAGCACGCAACTGGAAATATATTTTTATCCTTGATACGTGTATGAAAACCTTGTACAGATTTATATACATGTTCTTTTTTCTCGTCCGGAATAACAACATTTCCTATTTTACAGTAATTGTTTTTCCAGCTTATGTAAAGAATCTTTTTGATTTTCGAACGTATTTTACAGAAAGTTCTGCATTTCACTTCGATCAATGTAGCTGTTTATGTTAAATTAGAATCGTTTAAAGAGTGAATGTTGGTGAAAACTTTCACGTTTCGAGGATCAAATTACAGTTTGGCGCTACGAAGGACTTTAACCATAGACTTCTTGTCACAGATGAGCATACAGAATAGACCTACATACAATGTATTATTTTGTTTAATGCTCGGGGGATGACGTGAACCCTTTTCCACTTTCGTGTATCGTGCAGCATTATCGGTGCAATATATTATACAGACCGAATCAATAATTTGTTCCTCGATCCCTGAAGGGGGGCAATGAAAAGCTGGAATGCGATCGTGGAGGTGCCAAGTGGCAGGGATCGGCTGGGCCTGGTTTACCGATTTTACGCTCAATATGCGTGCGATTTACAAACTGCGCAGAAACTTATAATCATGATCGGTGTAATAGTTATTGATGTACATTGTAGCATTGTTCATAAAAACTGGTGAATATGATATTACGAAACCTAATATAAGTTATTGGCAGTATAAGGAGATGGAAAATGATGGTATTAGCTTTAAACATTGAAAACATGTCCTTTAAGAAAAAAACTTTTGCATCTTAGTAGCTTCGTTGGAGTAACTGGCAAAGCAATTGATATTAGGAAGCATACAAAGTAACTAAGATGCAAAAGTTTCTTCTCAAAGGACATTTTTTCAACGTTTAAAGCTAATACCCTCATTTTCCATCTCCTTATATTGCCAATAACTTATATTAGGTTTCGTAATATCATATTTGCCAGTTTTTATGAACAATGCAACAATGTATATCAATATGTATTACACTGACCATGATTATAAGTTTCTGCGCAGTTTGTAAATCGCGCGCATATTGAGCGTAGAATCGGTAAACCAGGTCCAGCCAGTCCCTACCACTTGGCACCTCCACGATCGCATTCCAGCTTCTCCTTGCCCCCCTTCAAGGGTCAAGGAACAAATTATTGATTCGGTCTGTACAATAACAAATGCTTTGAAAAAATGCATTACAGCTCTGAAAAGGAGCAATTAATAATTCGTCCATCACCCGTGTGTCGCAAATACTTGATTTAATAATTTCAATCAGTTAATGGTACGAAATAGTTATATGTACACATCGAATCAATAATTTGTTCCTTAACCCCTCAAGTGGGGCAAGGAAAAGGTGGAATACGACCGTGGCGGTGTCAGGCGGGTGTCCAATTTTAAAAGATATTTCGTTCTTTTCCTACCTTCTTAAACTATCAATAAGTTATATTAGGCTCTATAATGTTGTATTTGCACGAATGTATGAATAATACAATTAAATATGT
>JBCFXI010002867.1:0-15266 GCA_038496175.1 Ampulex compressa
GTCAAAATTAAGTAAATTTTAAATAAATATTTCGTAATTCCTTAAAACAATGTAAATTCTTTAGTTCTATATCATGTTGTACGCTGTCAGCCACCGGTGGCTGACGCGGGCTAAACGGAAAGTCCAGTGTCAGCCACCGGTGGCTGACGTGGCGCTAAACGTGTTAAACAGTAGGTCCTAGGCCAAATGACCTTAGCAGTCAGTGCCAAAAAATGAATTAAAAAAAAAATTAGATACATATTTAACATCGAACAAGCTAAATGCCCAATCAAACCTACTCCTTATTTATTTGATTATTAATTTGATTGAAATTTGCATATACCGCACAAAAACAGGTTTGAGTGTATAACTTATTGCTAGTGCAAAAAGGTGGGAAAAGAACAAAATATCTTTTAAAATTGGAAAAATGTCTTTCAAGAAAAAAATTTGCATCAGGATTATTACGTATAATGATTTCGTAACATTTATCGATTGAAAGGATTAAATCGAATAGTTGTGCGAGGACAATTAATTGCTTCTTTTCAGAGCTATAATGCACTTTTTCAAAATTGGAAAATGATTCTTTTCAGGTTTATGGCACGGTTCTAGACTAAACTACAATTTATGTTACATTGGAACAATTGGTCAAGCAATAAATATTACGAAATCGTTATATGTAATCATTCTGGTGCAAAAGTTTCTTCTTGAAGGACATTTTTTCAATTTTAAAAGATAATTTGTTCCTTTCCCACCTTCTTGGACTAGCGATAAGTTATATTATGCTCTATAATGTATTTGCACGTTTCTATGAATGATACAATTAAATATGTCAATGTGTATTGTAACAACCATAATTATACATTTCTGCTCAGTTTGTAAATAGTGCGCGTGTCGCTCGCAGAGTCTATAAATCTGAACCGATTGGCACCGTCACGGTCGTATTCCAACTTCTTCCTCCCCTTCAGAGGTCACGGAACAAATGATTGATTCAATGCATAACCGTACTCTTTGTAACATTAAATTTTTGCATGGACTTTAAGAACTACGAGTTACAAATTAATGTACGGTGTAGGACACTTGTACATTAATAAATATATTAGACGTAGGTTTGAGTGTGTATGGCATAAATCGTAAGGAGATTGGAAATTTGGGATGCTAATTATGCGAGATATACGGTACAGAAAATAACCCAACAATGAACCACGCCAGAAGCAAGTTATATTTACGATACAAATAATAATCTATACAAAAGGTTGCAATATTTGCAAGAATGGACAACGCTATGGAATTACAAAAGATAACTCGGGGCAATCATCGATCGCGGAATCGGTGATGAGATAGTAAATGGTGTTACAAATTCTATCAATTTGTAGCTCACAAAGGTTAGCGCACTTACGCATATAGGTTACGACGAAGTATTGTGCGACTTGCGTATGCGGTGAACTCCAGAAACGTGTCGTAGATCGGTCAAACACTTTGTCGGGACTCTTTTGAAGATTATATGTAACCTGGCCCGTTACAAGTTTGAACTTCTTTCATGAAGGAACTAGCGATGATATTGACATGTACTTTTTACTGATTTAAAGCTCATTCTTTATAATTTCATATGCACAAAAGAGATGACTCTTGCGTTGTTCCATTATTACTTCCAAGTGTTAGTCGTGCGCAACGTTAATTTTATTCAATTAGCTATTTAGTTTTTCCTTTTTTAAATTAATATTACACATGGAAACATTCTTTAATATAAGAACTATTAAAATTAACTACTAAAATAAGAACTAAAAGTAAAGGCAAAAACAAAATCTCCCCTGCGGGAAATCGAACACCGGGTTTCCACGTGACAGAGAGGGACGTTTGTTACGTACACCGACCCTACGCCTATGGTAGATGCACGTGCAGGGCCTCGCCATGCCTTGCATTTTTTTTCCTCGCTAGGTAGAGGTAGATCTCCAACAATATATATATGGGAACCTCCGAGACGCGAAAAAAAGATAACTAGTAAAACTTCGATTCGAACGGACGTACCTGCTCAAAGTTCTCGATCTCCCTCTCTCCAATCTTTAACTCAGTAAGATTTTTATATACATTTGTGTCAAATCCATTTTAACTTGGAATTTTCTCGAACGAGTTTCTAGGGACACAAAATCCTAAGACACCCTCGAGTTTTCTGAGGCGCATTTACTTGCGTATCGAAACCTCTTGGATATCGAAAGGACTCGAAATTCTCAGACAATCCTGGGCAATCTGAGGCGCATTCACTTGCGTATCGAAACCCCCGGAGAATCTGGTTTTCCAAGTAACTATTTTCCTGCGACAAGGGTTAGCTGGAAGATCCGAAGTGCATTCGCATGAGTAGACGCGACAGACGAAGAACCCGTGGCGGACAGAATTCCAGGATTAGGCATTTTTATTCAAAACTTGAATAAGCAATAAAAACCTTTGCTACCAAAGAAAACCGCGGCGGTGTTGATCAAACCCACCAATTTCCTGCATCCGCTCCAATATCCTTTCTTGAACAACCACACCCTTACGGTGATTTCGTAAAGGAATTCATCGACTCCCTTGAAAGTTTCGCCCAACGTTAATTAATTTGCCTCATCCCGGGGAAGTGTCACGTAGACACGTTTGACCCAAAAATATAATTTTCTTGATATTAAAACTATAAATAAAAATCGATAAATAAAATCGGGAAGACGCGAAACCCCGACTTAAATTCGGCAGTCACGGATAGTACGTGACACGTCCATTATTTTTTTTTCCTCAACACGTTTATTATACGAAAGAAGTCATGTAGGAAAAATGATACAATATATTGGTTTGGCAAGTAAGTAATCGCGGATTTATGATTTTATTTTCCAACCAACGACAAGTAAGAGTTACGCAACTAAAACTCTCAATTTTTTTTTTACCGAATTATAATGAAAGTATGAAATGTGAAAACGTTACCGTGGGTTTGACATTTGGAATACGAACATATACCTAAAAATTTAACCAAAATCATTCGACAATGAAATCCACAATTACTCACTTGCCAGTTCAATATGTATAAAATATCAACTTAAACGTATAAAAGTTGTACTGTTGTACAATATATTGCAAGACGATACATGGTTCTCGTCAAGCGTTCTATGTGAAGTATATTTATGTTTTATAAGTTAGTATCACGCGTATGATCAGTCTTTGGCATAGGATCTATTGTATTGCTCGATCTATCTTTGGAAACCAAACGCACAAAATGGCTCGAAAACTGCGCTTTTCATGATTATAACTTGCCATGTTTCGTGGAACGATGTAAATTAAAATCTAATTTATAATTAAATATATACATTTAGAAGTTAGATATATACATATTTACATTTGTATATATTTACAACGGTAATACGATATTACATATATCTATAAACGCATTATTAATCTAGGAAATAAAAAGCAAAAAGAAATCTCCCCGATGGGGAATCGTACCCTGGTTTCCCGCGTGACAGGTAGGGATACTGAGCATTATTTTTTAAAAACACATTTATTCAAAAAGCCATACAGAAAAAGTAACAGAATGAGTATATAAAATATTAACCTAAACGTATAAAAGTTGTAGTGTAATGTATTGCAAGGCAACACACGGCTCTCGTCGAGCGCTCTATGTCGTACGTTTTTATGTTGCTATCGCGCATA
This sequence comes from Ampulex compressa, assembly GCA_038496175.1. Taxonomy (NCBI): domain Eukaryota; kingdom Metazoa; phylum Arthropoda; class Insecta; order Hymenoptera; family Ampulicidae; genus Ampulex; species Ampulex compressa. The sequence continues at coordinate 3,649 of JBCFXI010002867.1, forward strand.
CGGTCAGTCTTTATATTAGAAACTATTGTCTAGTTCGGAGTTTCTTTGGTAGCAAAGCGCAAAAAATGGCTCAAAGGAAAAACTGCGCTTTGGTTATCACTACTTGCCATATTTGGCGGAACGATGAACTTAAAATAATCTATATTATACTTACGACCTAAATATAAACATATTTACATTTATACATATTTACAATGATAATGAGATGTTACATATATCTATAAGCGTATGATTACTTTGGAAAAAAAAGCAAAAAGAAATCTCCCCGGCGGGGAATCGAACCCCGGTCTCCCGCGTGACAGGCGGGGATACTGACCACTATACTACCGAGGATATCTGAGTGTCAAAATCTTTAATAGTCTAGATAAAGCATAACCAATTTTGCATAGCCGATACTGGGTGGAGCATATTATTTATTATCGATCGAAAAAACGAAAATCGCCGCGAGATAGCTGGCAATCTACGTCGTTATCGTAGACAATCTTTTTATCATAAGTCTTTCTATTCACATGGTTTATCGTCGGTATGTCATTTCTATCTTGTATGTATCCGTTACCGTCTAAATGTACAAAGGCCTCGAGTGGCGCGTAACCCGTCGCTCTCGCTATCTCCAAGTACTGCGCGTTTGGAAAGAGCGAGCAGCGTATCAAGCTGTTCGACGCGACTTTATCGACCGTTGCCCAGTAGTTGCGTATCAATTTGAGTATGAATAAGTCGATTCTAATTATGCTCGCTTCTTGATAAATTTTGAAATTCCTGATTTTCTTAGTGAAATTAAATTCCGGAGTTCTGTATTTACCCAAGCAGACTCTAATGCATGTACGCTCGATCGCCCTGTATTTTGCCATAAGGCTTGCACCCACGATAAACCATATGGGGCAGGCGTAGGTTAGAATCGGCCGCACGAGCATTTTGTAGCACAATAGCTTCACCGTTCTATCGAGATGTTTCGAGTAGAACAGTTTTTTATGGGCTAAGAAGGCTTTTTGTGCTTTTTGTAGTTGAATTTTTATGTGGTCAGCAAATGTCAATTTGAAATCAATGTGCACTCCGAGGTATCTTACTACGGATTTATGCGGTATTTTGTTTTGATCGTCGTCTAGGATGTGAAAATCTTTCCAGTTCTATCTCACGTCCTTATTGGCGTTGGACGTCTTGGAAATGTACGGTCTGAAGAGGATCGTTTCGCATTTGTCGGTGTTAATTTTGAGTTTCCATGTGTGAAAGTAATCTTTAATTCTGAGAAACAGGGTTTGCAATTCCTGTCTAATAATGGACGGTTTTTCGTGTCTGACGTATACGAGAAGGTCATCGGCGAAAACCAGAGCGGTTTTGTCGTGGTCCTCGTTCAGGCCGAACATATTCAGCAAGTCGCTTATAAATATACTAAAAAGGATGGGGAAGTTTATCGTTCCTCGTTGTAAACCGTTAGTGAGATCAAACATTTTGTCCAAAATTTCTTCGCCGTTTTCGACGAAGAATTTCTTGTCGCGAAGCATGCTCCAGATCATCTTTAGTAGATGGTCTGGGCATTCTTTTTTCATTAGTTTAAAAAATAGACCATCCAGCCAAACCGTGTCAAACGCCTTTCTAAATCGATGAAACAAGTTCCAATGCAGTCTCCCGTGTTTCGCGCCCAGCACACATCCGATACGAATTTCGTGATAGCGTGAGTCGTCGCATGTCGGTGTCTGAAGCCAAATTGTTGTTCCGGTATGAGGTTTTTGTCGACGCAGAATTTGTTCAGGGCATCGTTAATCGTGGTTTCGAAAATTTTGCCGATATTGGGAAGCAAGCTGATCGGCCTATAGTCGGACGGGGAGTTACCGTCCTTGTTCTTCTTTTTGATCACGATAGTTTTTGCAATTTTCCACTTGGACGGGAAGTATGTTAAGTTTAGTGCGTTATTGAATAAGGTACTATAGTATAGGATGTATTGACCGGGTAGATTTTTTAGTTTTTTGAAAGTGTTTTTCAATTTAGCGAAAGACGTGAAATAATCGAGCGGCACATCCTCGTAATTTCGATTACTCGCGACTTTTTTTGTGGAAAATGTACATATACCGGTTTGGTTTTCCATATTTACATTGATTTTGCGCGAAAGCTCGTCGATTTTTTTGCCAATTATACTACTTAAACGTGTTTTGTCTAGTCCAGCATTTTGGTTGCTAACCGATCCGAAATGAGCCCCTAGTAGGTTTAGTTTTTCTTTTTCTACGACTATAATGATATTTTTATTCGCGTCTTGCTGTAGATTGTCCGCTCGTATGTTTGCTTTACTGAGGATATCTCCCTGGTCATGTGCAATTTTCAACTGCTCGATGTTATTTGCGGTTTTCCCTCTAAATATACTATTTATACTGGAAAATAGTTTATTCGGGTCTTTTATCGAGATGTTTCATACGCGGTTTTGCCAATAGTAACTGACGGATTTTTGAAACTCGACCTTTATTCGTTCGCGCGTTTTCTTGGGCAAGGCTTTTAGGGCTTTTGCCACGCTGGGATTGTACAAATCACGATTTTCGATTTTGCAAATTGTTTTTTATGGCGGTAAGTACGCGGCTCTTGTGCTTCCTCAGTTTCTTGATTGTCGGTGTGACGTAGTCTGCAGAGTTGTAATCGTTGTCTATTTTCGGGAACGCAATGTCGATGACGGCTTTTATATTATTGGTTAATTCCTCGATATAATTGTCAATTTCCTCAACGCCAAGATTCCTATCGTCTGGTATTTGTGTTGCGTCCGTCTCCGTAAGTACTTTTCTAAATCTGTTCCAGTCAGCTTTACCGTAATTGTATTTTATTTTTGGGTCTTGCCTATCTAACAAAATGTAGTGTGACGAGTCTATGGCGAATGACGCGGTCAGTGCGCGATGGTCGCTGTCATAGTTAATACTTTTTAAGTGTCCGTGGGCGATCAGTCCGTGGAGGTTTATTCTATTGTCCACTAGGCATATGTCAATGAAGGAGTTTCCTCTCGGGTAAGAGGGAAATTCTGTCCTAAGGAGTTCCGTCCTGTATGCTATTTTGTTCTTTACAACCCGCTTGTAAAGGGATACGCCTTTCGAGTCGTTCGTCGGGTTTCCCCAAGATAATTGCTTGGCGTTCAGGTCCCCGGCTAGTATATAATAGTTACTCAGATTATTTAACCGGAACTTTGTGAAAAGATTTTCGAGTTCGATCATAAATTCCTTTTTACAATTTCCCGCGGCGTAAACGGCTATGAGAAATAACTTGGAATTGTCTTGGAGTTTTATTTCCATCGCGGTAGATTCTAGGCTTACCGCGTTCGACAAGCAGGTAGGCTAGATTCTTCTAAATTTAATCGGTTTTCTCACTAGGATGGCGGTTCCCCCACCCAGTTTGGCGTTTGGTCGGTCAATTCTTATTATAGTGTACTTTGCGAAATTAAGCTCATGATTTTTATTGATCTTGGTTTCTTTTAAAAAAACAAAATGCGGTTGGTGCTTTTGTAAACAATTCGACAGAGTGGCCCTTCTTCCGTTGGTGACTATGGAATTTACATTTATGAATATTAGGTTTATTTCCCTGAGGAATAGTTTACGTGGTTCGTGTTGGGCGCTATCGAATTTATTCATCGTCGTTAAGAGCAATGTTAAAGGCGCCCGCTATGATCTCTATATTAGCCGCGTTTCTTTGTATTTGGTTATTTGGTTATTTATTTCGGTAAATTTGACATTTAAAAGCTCCAGTATATTTTTTTTTATATCATCTATCCGCGTATCTCTGTTTACTGTGTTCCTGGTGCCGGATTGCGCTTGTTCACGATTTTGGTTTCCGGCTGAACAAGTTTGATTCTGTTCTGCGTTAACTATTTGGATGTAAGATACCTGTGGTTGCACATAGTTATTGATGCTTCTAATTTTTCTAAGTTTTTCTATTTTATTGTTCTCTACTTTTGTCTTAATTTTTTCCTTCATTTTAAGAACTTTTGGGTAACCGTGGTATGAGGCTGGGTGTCCAAAGTTTTTACAAATTACGAAATACAGGTCCGTGAAATCGACCTTCTTTTTCGGGTGAGTGGTTACCGTTAGGATGCTACACACCGAATCAATAATTTGTTCCACGACCCTCGAAGGGGGGCAAGGAGAAGCTGGAATGCGATCGTGGAGGTGCCAAGTGGCAGGGACCGGCTGGACCTGGTTTACCGACTCTACGCTCGATATGCGCGCGATTTACAAACTGTGCCGAAATTTATAATCATGCCCGGTGTAATACATATTGATATATATTGTTGCATTGTTAATAGAAACTGGCGAATATGATACTACGAAACCTAATATAAATTATTGGCAGTATAAGGAGATGGAAAATGATGGTAATAGCTTTAAACGTTGAAAAAATGTCCTTCGAGAAGAAAATTTTGCATCGTAGTTGCTTCGTATGTCTTCCTAACATCAGTTGCTTCGCCAATTATTCCAACGTAAAATAATTAGTGGTTCTGACAAGAACCGTTTTACAGCTGTAAAAAATTGCATTATAGCTCTGAAAAAAAGAGATTAATAATCGGTCCACCATCCGTGTCGTGCAACTACTTGATTTAATCTCCGTTTAATTGAATCGCGTAAGTTTGAAAAAAGTTCCGGCCGCTGCCTCAAGTTTTCCCATTCATCCTTAGCGTGAACTATTAATTGCGCTCTATTTCTCTCATAGCCAGAATCCCACCGAGTCACTATTGCTGCCCAAATATGTTTTATTAAATTGAGATTCAGGGATTTAGCTGGGCAATCGAGAAGTTCTATTTCTGGGTGTCGTGCAAACCACTCTTGTACCATATGGGAGGAATGTACGGCACTCTTGTCTTGCGCTAATCAAAAAATAGGGAGATCGTCTCTACTATAAATTGCACGAACGCTGCGCAGCAAGACGTTTTGTAGAATATTAACATATTTGAAAGCATCCATATGTGGTGAAACTTCGACTAATTCCCCCGGACAATAAGCACCGATCCACCTCCATACACTACAAGTGATACGTCCACTTCGCCCAAGCGGAATCACATATGCCTCATCAAGTCGATGGTTTGCAGACTTGATGACGTCATGCTCCAGACCTGCAGACTCCAGACATGCAGACGTCGATCGGCTGTTGACGAAAATACTTTTTCATCAACCCAGATGGTTCGATCCCAATCTTCCGGTGACGTGGTATTAAGTTGCTGCAGTGCAAAGGCAGTGCAAAGCAGATAAAGTAATTTTGCGCGCGGGTTGATAACAATGCACAGCCGCTTTGCGTAAACGCCTTTGCACTGTTGATTTTGAGATGTTCAAATTTGAAGCAGTAGCTACTTGAGCGCTCGGAAGAAAGGGATTTTCTTCCATCTTCTTAACTAAAGATAAATCTTATTGAGCAGATATAGATGGGAGATGTATCGTTATCTGGGAGGAGGGGGGGGGGGTGAATAGTGCGGCGCTGTCGGGCAGATGTGGCTGCAGTATATGGGTTAGTTGGGGAAAGTATAGATGGCGGTGTTGGTTGCATTTCACTATTGAGAGTATAGATGTCGGAATAGTTCGGTGTGGTTCGAAACTTTGCTGGATTCGAAATCCTACTAAATGATGTTTGAAACTTGGCTAGGAAGAAGGTGTGTGAGGGGGGTAGGCAATATTGGCGAGTGTATAGTGGCGTGTGTGTGCGTGTGTGCGTGCGTGCGTGCGTGCGTGCGTGCGTGCGTGCGTGCGTGTGGGTGATGACCTTGACGTGAAGGTGGTGAGTACATGTGCTGTGAAAGTGGCAAACGGTGCCTTTTACCGATGATATTATTTGCGTAGCAATATCGCTATTGAAGACAGAGCGGTATTATGACAATCAGAGGGAAGGAGGAGCGATGGTGTTGGCGCGAAGAAAATAGCCTCGGTTTGCTACTGAGAACAGAGTTGCGTTATGCGTACGAAGAAGCGAAGGAGTGAAACGCGATGAAAGGAAACAGAGAGGGACCGACGGTGTTTGCGCGTAGAAAATAGCGGTTCGTTGTTTAAGACACGCTGGGCGGGTGGGTAAAATAATGTACGCATAGAGAGAGAGGTGGTTGCAGTCTGATGATTTTTATCGAGCTGAAGAGGTATAATTACATTACAAACAGGAAGTAATTTCAAATAGTTGTTATCTAGCGGGAATGGGTCGGGTCGGAAGAATTGCTGCTGTACGATCTGTAAACTAATGTTTCTATTTTCGTTATATGTTGATAATTAAATATTGTAATAAATAAGTGTCATCTTAATATACATACCTGTTGTAGTATGGATTTATAATACGATTTGTATTATCGTGCAGGGTGATCGATATACGTATGTGCTGCCGTTCATAACTAAGAACGTACACATTTCCATATTATTGTGGAACACAAATTGCAATCGCATTTTTTACGATTTTAAAATAATTTTCACTTAAATTGATCCATTCCTTTGGACAAGTTTTTCTTGAAGCTCATGAACTTTTTTTACATAGTTGACATCAAGATCTTGCAATATTGATCTTATTTGCGTATGAATACTTGTCGAAGTTTTCTGTGACTTTTGAATTGCGTCAAGTCGTTTTTCGTACTGCTCCCTTTCAACGAACGTATCTTTAGCATATTTCCGCACTCTTTGATCCATTTGCATAGTAGGATGATCCGTATAGCCTATATGTGCAGCATCACTAGAATGTTCTGGTGCACTTAATTTTGAAATATTGTCATTATTCGCGTCATACGCATTATACTTTTTTTTAGGAAGTAAGGAAGGCGGAAGTTTCTCTTTTATTCTTCTTAAAGTAATATGAATAATTACTCTCATCTAAAGTACCAGACTTGTTAACTGACATATTCAATATTACTACTATAGACGGACACATTAATTTGTTCCGTGACCCCTCAAGTGGGGCAAGGAAAGGGTGGAATACGACCGTGGCGGTGTCAGGCGGCTGTCCAATTTTAAAATATATTTCGTTCTCTTCCTACCTTCTTAGACTATCCATAAGTTATATTAGGCTCTATAATGTTGTATTTGCACGAATGTATGAATAATACAATTAAATATATCGCGTGTCGATCACAGAGTCTATAAATCTGGGCCAATTGGCCCTAGCCGCCTGACACCGCAACGGTCGTATTCCAGCTTCTCCTTGTCCCACGTGAGGGGTCACGAAACAAATTAATGTGTCCCTCTGTACGTGTGCATGACTTTATTTATTATTTATATGATGATATTAGGCTCCCGTAATTCTTTGATTATCGACATTATCTCTTTATCACGTCCAGTATGCCCAGTCGCTCTTGATGTAATAAATAATCTTAATCTATCTATTAATTTGTTTGAATTATTCCAATGCACATATTAGGTGTACCGGAAAGTCCTGTCCGTTCCGGTTATAAGTTTCAATAAGTAGTATGCTCATATTCATTTGATGCATATTTGGCCCTCTCTTTTTATCACCAAATGTATACATGCTGACCTAGCAAATGAACTAAAACAAAGATGATTCACGTTAATAATAAATAAATCGCGAACGTGTATCCATCGTTACTGATAAAGGTCATTTAAGCCACTTCATTTTATACGAATTTCAATAACGAAAAAATGCTACAGAAGCGTGTAGACGTGCATTGAAAATGTTTGTTGATAGTACAGCTTCTGATAGAACATACAGAAGATGGTTCGAAAAATTTCAAGTAGGTGAATTTGATCTTTCTGATAAGCCACGCTCTAGACGACCATCTTTGATGGACGACGATATCGTCAAGATGGGGGATACGTAAATTGCCATCACGCTGGCAAAAAGTCATAAATAATGATGGCAATTATATTATTCAAAATAGTTTATTGAAAGTATGAAAAATGTATTATTTTATGTTATTGTAAAAACGGACAGAACTTTCCGGTTCATCAGAACCTAATAGTTTCCGCTTTTTTTCTGAGCGTTTTACGATGATGGCGACAGTAGATTACTCAAAAGCGCTGCAATTATTTTTTTGTATTTATATCCCCTAGTCGCAATTAACTGATTCACTACCAGATATCCTCTTAGATGCGCAGTCAAAGCTCTTCAAATATTTTTATACTGCGCTAAATCATTGTTATCGTACAAAGAACGTATTGGACGTTTTTTGAAAATCAATTCAAACAATCCAGTCGTTCCAGTAAATTTATCATCGTTTATAAACATATTATCATTTTAGTCAAGCGTGAAACTCGTGTTTCCAATCATCAGCTGGTTATCCTTAAAATATACACCATACATGGTATTGATTTCTCTTTCATCATCTTGTCCAAAAAATAAATTAATATATTTCCGAGACAATGCTCCTAAATTTTCCTGAAACACGTTTGCCACATTTGGCGAAAGATTTTGCAGTATTTCGCAAATTGATTTTTCAAGATCAGATGCTTCCAAATGAGATGGCGATGGAGTAGCAGCAGTAGCCTACATCCTCGAAGGTAATCTTAACTTTTTGGAACGCCCTGGTTTGGATTCGGGTTCGTAAATAAAATGCGTTTCAGGAAACTCTTCAGGAACCTCTTCTTCCATATTTTCAGCGTCTTCATTATCATCATCAGTATTTTCAGTACTTTCCCCATTTTCACTATCATCATCATTCTCATCGCCCCCATTTTCTTCTTCTTTTTTTTGCCCATTTTTGTCCTCTTATTTAGTTTGCAATTTCTCCTTTTCCTTTCTTTTCTTCACCTTCCCTCTTTTTTCCTTCAAATTGTCAATCAATTGGTGCAATAGCTCTGTAATCGGCTTTTTCGAACGTTCTAAAATTTCGTTTTCCGCAAGTTTACCCAGTTTCGATGATTCATACTTCTTTCTAATCGCGTCACTTGTTTTACCAATTTCATCGAGTAATTGCGTCTTTGGTTTTTTAACACGTGAGTGTTTATTAATCTTCTTACTCATTGTTGTGCCTGACACGATTGGGAATCGCACGATGACTGTTTTTTACCGATAAGCGGATATCAATTTATTGTTTAGAAAATTGCAAAATTATTAAATCCGTTTCTGTATCGGCCAATTTTGATTGATTTATCTTCATCTGTAACTACAAACCCGAACTTTTGTGCCCAAGAATAGTTACATAATTTTAAGAAATCTCCATACGTTATATCATTATTAACACGATTATTAAATATATGTCATAAATTTGTATTATCCTGCTTAAAGATTATTAAAAAATTGGTATTATCGCGTATCAAATGTTTTGGAATCTTGGCATATGACGACGCCCATTTATTAACGATAAGATATCCCCTAAACGAGTGTATTTCGGTTGATCCAGTGATTTTGAATACACGTAAACATTTCCAAATCGTAAGCCGTTGAGATTTTCTAAAAGCTTAATTAGCATGTTTGCTTTCCCGCAATTAGATGGTCCACAAATTATATTCTGTATAGAATTCGGGAGTAATGCGCTGTAATGATTTGATACATTATCGGATTGCACATTATCATTGCTCTTTCGCGCTCGAATTGATATTGTCTGCTTCACAAACCGCATACTGTTTTTCCTATGAACTTTTATGTGATATTGACTTAATTATCATATAAATTAGTATAACATGCATAAAGATGCTTAGTATGTGAAGGAATGGTGAAGCGTTCGCGTAAAAAGTATAAGAACAAAACGAAATATGGTTCTGGAGGAATAGTAAATACGTTAATTAATAAGTTACCATTTGAATTGCATATACCTGGATATCAATTTTGCGGGTCTGGTACACATTTAGAGTAAAGATTGGCTCGTGGTGACAAAGGTATAAATTTATTGGATGCAGCCTGTCGCGAACATGACATTGCACATTCTCAAAATAAAATACTTGGACTGCTATAACTAGGAAAAGAAAACTGGGCATGAGAATATGTAAAAAAAAGGAGGGGAAGTAAAAAGAGAAAATTACATATTGCTAAACGTGGAGGTATACTCCCATTATTGCCGCTTCTTTGCGTATTGAGCTGTCTAGTTGGTCGGGCTGCAAGGGTCGCTACGGCACTAAATAAGGCTAAAATAATCAGGATAAAAAAATGATTGTGTATGTGGTAAAATAATCTATTTGGTTAATCCCGGAGGAGTTCCCAAAGATTGTGGTATGATGAATCGATGATGATTGATAATATATATAGTTTATTAATTGAAAGAATATATATACAAGAACTATAGACACTAGTCGGATATAAGGTGAGAAAATGAATCTAGTCGTCGCACTTCTTAACAAGCTTTTCTACGTCGTACTTCTTAGCTATTCGCGTCCGACTTTCCTGACTACCTTTTCCCGACTCTCTTCATCGACTGTCTTTACCAAACTCTGTTCATCGACTGTCTGCATACAGCAGACACACACGCAGACACTCATACATTCGAGGCGATAGGGCACACGAAATTCCTATGCCCTTTATATATATAACGGCGCGACGGTCCGTCTCCAAAACTGCATTGTTCCAAAATTCTCGCGCACTACATGTATAGTACTACTGCCTCTTGAATTTCCAATACTGTATCGATATATAAATTGAGGAGTTCAAATAATTCGTGCATTAATGAAAATTCGGCCTTATCAGCGCTACCATCAAAACTGTGCGTGTATCGGCGTTTAATGAAGTTGAATAAACAATTTTTACTATCTCTTGGATTCAAATTTGTAAACTAATATGTCTGCCATTGACCCATTAAATATTGCTCAGCCAGTGAAACGTGATAATCGTATAACAAGCGTGGAATTTCATGCATATAATCCATATGTGAATTCTTCTCTTGACTACAATGATGAAGTTCGGATTCCAATACAACAGCAAAATTTAATAGTGCTCCCACGTAAATGTTTCTTGTACGTAGAGGGAAAAATAGTTGAGATTGAAAAAGCTAGAAACACTCCTGTCTCTGCAAAGATGTATCTCGATAACAATGGAATTGTCAACATATTCAATGAGATACGATATGAAATTAATAGTGTGGAGATCGATTGCTCTAAAAATGTTGGTATGACAAGTATTCTGAAAAATGATATCTCTCTGAACATTAAGAAAGGTTGAGAATTAAAAAAAGCATCTTAGGATCCTTGTATGAACTTAGAGAGTTTAACTATTGCATACCATTGAATATCCTAATGGGATTTTGCGAAGCGTACAAACGGGTCACGATCAATGCCCGACACGCGCTTATACTTATTAGAACGAAGGACCACAACAATGCATTATTTACCCCATCGTCCCACATTAAAGTCGCAAAGATAGAGTTGGTGCAGATACAGTGGAGAACGCCACACATTACGCTCGACAACACATTGCGCTCACAAAATTGAAATATCTTCGCATCCTGCAACAAGATAACCCGATACCAATTTCATTTCGTTCGTGGAATTTATACGAATATCCGCTATTGCCGGAAACCCAAAATCATGTATGGTCGGTCAAGGCTTCGACGAGTATTGAGAAGCCGCGCTATGTTACACTCGCATTTCAAACAGATAAAAAAAAAAATCTTAATCATAGCTATTTACGCGATATAAAATTGTATCTAAATCCAAGGTTTATCCTTAGGATAAGCTCAATTTAAATTTTAGCGATAATCAATACTTGATTTTATATAATATGTATACTAGATTTATAAAATCGTGCTATGGAAA
>JBCFXI010002868.1:0-15264 GCA_038496175.1 Ampulex compressa
ATATATTTTTATATATATATATATATATGTATATATGCACATATACATATGCATATACATACAAAAAAAATCGATTCTGGATAATCGAACTCACTTGGCCGCCGACTAAGCCGCAGCTTCCTCCACAACGGTGTTTTCGGAGGCAGTGCCTTCGCACTTGTTCAATTCATTTTCAGTCTTCGGAGAAGGAGATAAGACAGATCTTGCTGGAGCTGCGCTCTTATCGTCTAGGATATCTTCCGAGGAGCCACGCTGAGAACCGGCACTCGGGCCGTCCTCCTGATCCTTTGGAGCGACAAGTCCGTCCACTTGCGTCACGGTATGCGCCTGCGAAATATTCTTATCCTCGTTCTCGCTAGGAGAAGCAGCCAGCGCACTCGGTTCCTCGCTCTTCGACGGCTCTCGCTGCTCCTGCTCACTTTCTTCGATCTGCACATTATCGAATTGTCCCGGCACCGTCTTCTTCGTCTCCTCCTCGCTCATATCCTGCTCCGTCTGCCGCGGGCTCCCCCCCGGTTGACTCTGGCCCTGGCTCTGGCTCTGGCCCGTCTGCTGTTGTTGCTGCTGCTGAATATTTCTACCCCTTCCCCGGCTGCTCTGGTGCTGCTGATTATCGGGCGGTGGGAGAATCGGAATCGCTGCTTTCGGTCTCCTTACCGGAGCGGACTGTTGCTGCTGCTTCTGTTGCTGCGCGGGGCTGTAGTACGTGCAGCCCTGCGGTTGAAACAGTTCCTGCGGCGGCGGCGGTCCCTGCGGCTAGAACCAGAAGTTTGGCCTGTACAAAACTCCATCGTGGGAACGGGCTGTGCGTTGGAGCGTTGGAGCGTTGGAGCGCCACGGTTTATACGCGAGAAACACGCGCTCGTCGAGTCTCGAGCGAGGTTCGCGGTATAAACCAAGCGAGGCCGTTTCTTTTGCGGAGCCACCGTGACGGTGCGAGCGTGCCGCTCAAACGATTGATCATTACCTGCACGGGTGGACTGTATCCTTGATAACCCTGGAAGTTTGGTTGAAAGGCCGGCCCGTTCGGACCAGGAACGTAATTGATAATGCTAGGGGGAGCGGTTTGTGGCGGTATAAACTGGGGTGGCGGTACCAAGAACGGCGGTGGTGCGTAGCTAGCTGGCTGGCCGCTAGGCGGCAAGGATATAACTGGCTGTCCTGTCATAGGTGCGGGCGCCGCAGGAACCGAAGCGGGCTGCTCGAAATGACCTTGCGGATAGCCTGAGAGAACGCAGGGGCAAAAGTATCAAACGAGGTTCTGCGCACACCGCGAACCTACCGCGGGGATTTATTTACGTATCGGCATCGTACGCGCACCGTAGCTCGATGGAAAAAGCTACCGATCACGGCTACGCGACGAACTCGCGTATCGTAAATAGAACCGGCTTATCGTGCGACTCCGTTAAAAAAAAAAACTCTGCGACTCACCTTGCGAGTCTAGAACCGCCCTCGAGTTGCCAGCTGAATGCGAGTACGTGAAAATAAATGAATATCGATTATCGTGAACAAGGAGAAATGGCAAACGCAAAATCGGTTTTCAGCCACGCCGCTTTATAGTCACCTTGAGGAGGAAAATATCCGTGTTGGCCATGCTGACCGTGCTGTCCATGCTGCGGAGGATAATTCTGCTGACCTGGATTATCCGCGATTACAGGACGCTGGCGTAAACTCGAATAACGTTTTGGTCTATTGCCGGAACTATCCTGCTGCTGTTGTTGCTGTTGCTGCTGCTGAATTGCCGGTTGCTGTTGCTGTTGCTGTTGCTGCTGCTGCTGCTGCATTCTCGGAGGTACCGTATTCGACCTTTGCTGATTACACGTCTGACCGTAAAAGTTTTCTGCAAAAGAAAAATGAGTTGTCTGGTCGTTACCGTAACTTCGCCATAACGAAAGGACGTACTATTGTGCCTTCCACTTTGATGATATTGTACGCCATCGTTAACGGTGACGTGTTTCATATCGTGTATAAGCTGTTGCTCATCGTCGTTTTGCTGAGTACTATTTCGTTTGCCGTCCGTAACGATCGTTCCGGCTCCGCGTCCCTTTGGCTTGCCGTCCGTCGCTCTGTTCGGCGCAACGTTATTATTGGCGTTCGCTTTAAAACCCCGACCGCGCGCTCTGCTTGCCGCCAAACTCGCGGACTCCTGTATATTCCTCTTATTGCTCTCTCTGGGGCACGCTTTCGTATTCGCTATCTTCTCAGCGTCGCCACGATCGCACGGTCCATTATTTCCGTTAGCACTTTGACCCTGAGAAGCATGTTTACCGTCTTTTTTCCAAACCGAGTTGACGGAATCGTTGGGAGTTTTACTCTCGTTTCTGGAAAAATATGTCAAATTGTTCCTGTAAAACGACACGTCCGCTCTATATATATATATATATATATATATATATATATATAATATAAATGAATAGTACGCACGCATAAACATTGCTCCCGCCGCTGCTCTTCGTTTTCTGACTATCCTGCTGAGCTTGCAATGGCGGAAAATTTTGTGCTTTGTTCGGAGTTTTGTTTTTACTACTATACCAAGCGGATGAAATTACTGGTTCTTCCACGTGAGTGGCACTATCCTGTAATAGATAACGATTAAAATATTTAAACAAATCGGATACCGTACGAATACGACGTACGAGCGACCGTTACCTTATTAGTAGCGAGCGCGGGAAATTCCTCGCCGCTTCTGTTGAACCTTCTAGTTCCTCCTCTACCGGAAGAAATCGTTTTTCCATACGCATCTTCGTCTTCCCAATTGCGAGTGTACTTGTTGGGCCCACGACTGGCGGAGAAGTACAAGAGTTTAAATCGTATGTAAAATACGATCGGTAGGGTTATAGAAAATTACCCGTATCTTCTTCTTCTTCTCGCCCTGGGTGGACCTTCTTCGTTTCTAATGTCATAGCCGTACACGGCTATTAGTTCCTCGTGACTTTTGGGCGCCTGTTCCTCGTCATTGTATCTGTCGTGATCCCATCTATCTTCCTTGTCCTTCCATACCTTCTTTTCTTTAGTTTCCCTCTCGCTAGGCTGTTCCACATTATTGTCCGTCACTTCGTCCGTTGTTCTGTCGTCGTGCTCGTAAAACGTTCCCCTCTTGGGTATATATTGCGGATTACGCCTATCCTCGTCGTCGTCCAACTTCTTCTGCGGCTTCTCCTCTTCCTGGCCATCTCCGCTTTCTCTTTGCGCACCTTCCTGAGACTCTGCTTCGGAATCCGACGCGTATATGTCACACTCCGAATCCTGATGACCGTCCGTTTGTTCGCTACTCTATAGAGAAATACCTCGTTAAACTTCCTTTACGCCAAGACCAATGTTCGCGTAAAAAGAACGAGATCGTCTCGGACAAAGGTTCCCGGGGTATAATTTCATGCGACTCTGCTAACCTATGCAACGTAGCAGATCGCTTAGAACCAAATTCTGACCGCGATGCGTCTCGATAGAGGTAGAAAAAATAATGTGTGTCTCGTCGTTCGACGAGCAGGCTGCGGGCGGGTTTTCGGCAGAAAAAAGGAGTGACATTCAGGACGTAACTTGCCGGTTAATCGCGCGAAAACTAAATGTCCTTTAACAAGAATGTTAAGGAATGCGCCGACCTACTTAATCCGACCAGTCTACCGAACGGTCGGCATCGCTTGCCCGGCGGATTCGATCTTCGTACTTCGAAACCTCGAAGCGAAAGATCTGCGACTTGTCAGACGACACAGGCCTGCCCAAGTCGCGGCCCAACGATCCGTCTTCGAAACTTTTCGTTCGCTAACCTGCGTTTCCTTCGTCGCGTTCAATTCCTCGTAAGAATCCGAGAGATCGTCGGAGCCGCACGATTGATTTGATTTCCGACGTCGTCGCGTATCCGACATATTATTTCCGACAAGAACACGCGCTCGCAAATCGGTCAAGATTTTTTCTCCTCGTGAAAGATTATGCACGACAAAGGCGGATGACTTATAAGGTCGAACTACTTCAACGAGACCTCGAATGCGGTTTAGTCACGAATCAAAGGTTCGGTTAAACGATGTTAAGAGAGTCGACCGCGTGTTCAAATAGCTAAGGGTAAACGCGATTCCCTCGGATCGCTGTTACTCCGCTTCGGAGTAATGGCGGTGATATTTAATTTCGAGGATCGTGAGTCCTTACCGTTACAATGCCCGGGTGAAAGTAAATTACCAAACGTTTCCCGCAAAAGGACGACCATGAAGGGAGGTCTTTCGATGCGACGTTATTAAAATTTGAAGAGACATTTATAAACGTCGATTCATTAGCGCCTGGACTATGAACTCCTCGATTCCCCCATGCGCCACCTGGAAATCGACATTTTCGTGCATGCACTACGTGGTATACACTCATTGCTTCTCCGCGCACTTGTGTGACACTCGAAGTCTTCGTTCTTTCCCGGCCACGGTGAAAATGATATCGTTCCGTCTGTATTCGGTTTGGATGTAAATGTAAGAGGGAGATTTTTGCACAGCTGTCTAACCAATAGTATTTTGGTGTCGATTTGTTCCTACACTCTCTTATGAATCGTTTTTACGTTAAGAAACGTATTGTATGACCTTTTTTTTGTTTTCTGTAACACCACTTCTGGATATCAACGCAAATTTGTTTTGTATACTTGTGCAATTTAAAGGACCGTCAGAATTATTTAACCATGTAATCGTAATGTGTTATTTTTCGACGATAGATTTTAGGAGATTAAGATGACGTTATTGCACATCCCATATATACATACATGCATGCACGCACATGTAACAACACACACACACACACACACACACACATTATTATATACGAATAAAAGAAGAATCTTGTACGATTAATTACAGTCTGGAAAGAATGTGGAGACATTACGCTATCTACAATGTGCTATACACCGTGATCACCGTCGTCTGTGGGCACGGTTTCAGAAGCTTTGACGATACGGTTCTCTTCAAAGTAAATTGGCCCGGCAAGAGTAATGGCGATTCGCTAGTGAGTATAATTTAATGTAAATTGCGAAATGATTTATTTGTAGAAAATCAACGATCATGACCGAGCGGTCGATATTCCTTTTCCTTATACGTAGCAGGAGTCTCAAACAAATGTAGAACCGTATTTTATTACAACGGCGAATAATGAGCGCTATCAGTGTCTTATCCCGGACACAAGGGAACAAGAGCATGGCCAGAGTGAAACGTACTTTGGGCCCAATGCTATAGAAATATTATCGGCGTTATTTGAACAAAGCACGTGTTCTTACAGGGTATGTATTGTATAACCTATTCATTGTCCGTCATAGATATTCAATGGTATATCTGCAAAACGACCGGGACGTGCGTATTTATATAGTAAAAATAATATTGTCTCACATTCAGTTAGAATCGTATTGGACGTATGAATTATGTCACGGTCAGTTCGTGCGTCAATATCACGAAGATCGCGAAGGGAAGAAGATAAATATGCAAGAGTACACACTAGGTGCTCTTAGTATGCAGCAGAAGTTCAAGTTGTCGGTCGAATACGACGAACGAGCCAAAAACCAGAATAAAAAGTCAGATATTCCGGTGAAGAAAGTGGATGGAATCAATATGCCCTATGTTGAAATCGAAATGGGCAATGGTACCAAATGTGATTTGAACAGTAAACCAAGGGTGATTAAGGTGCTATACGTTTGTTACCAGCACGGGAAGCACGAAATATTCTCTCTAAAGGAGACTTTAAGCTGCGAATACGAGGCTATAGTACTTTCCCCATTATTGTGCAGTCATCCGGATTATAAGCCGCAAGATACGGGAGAGCACGAAATAAATTGCCAGCCCGTCGATAATGCACCTGCGAAACCGAGATCGTTGATAGCCATGGAAGTAGAAAGCTTAAAACTTCGCCATCAGAAAACAACGGTAAAATCAGACGCACCATTGTACGCGTTATGGTTTAAAATAAAATAAGCTTTATACATTTACGATCTCTGGCACTTGAAATTTTATTAATTTCTTTGCTTATTCCGTCATATACACTTGACGTTCCTTCGAAATGTTACATAAATCGGAGAGTATAACAAACGTACGCATGGCGCAACATTTAGATAAATTTATTCGTCGATGCCAATCCATGGAACACGTACGCAACCTCTGATTTAACCGCGAACCAGACGCTTTTGTTCGTTCGTTCGTTATGATTTGTTTATCATGTATGTACTGAATTAATTATTTGTTGCACAGGACGACAAGATGCAGAAAGTCTATGCCATCTTCCATGTAGATAAGGAGGGCCAGGTTAGAATATTTTGTATTTTTGGGAATCGGGTTGACGCTTGGTGGTTTCTCAATAATATCCACTTGCGAGGATGTTTCGATTCATTCTGCCCCTTCTTCATCTACGTATAATGATGTCTGCGATATTCCTTTCAGCGTGTAGTACATAGTTCTTAATTTTTATAAAATTTATGTCTATTCTTCTCGTCCGGTCGTGTCCCGTTCTTCTTGTTTTTTTCTCCCCGAAAACGAGATACCACTTTGATACACACGTTTATGCATCGGCATTTTTTCTACATAATCGATTTAAAAGCAAACCGCTGTCATCAAACCAGCACCAACGTAGATTCGACGTAGATAGGAGAAAACGACGCTCAAAGCCATCCGGTAACGATATCCCACATATCTGTCCTGATACTCGCCGGCGGAGGAACGGCCGTTATGAATTTGTCAAAATAATCACTCGCTCATATTCGTCGTTTCGCGAGACAATCAAAGGAATTTGTCGTCGTAGGACGGGGAAGCTCAAGTTAGAGTGGAGATACATCCGGTGAACGTTATCGACAAGCACAGCAACTTCCACGATTCTGGAAATGCGCTGACGGATCAGGGATTCAGTTCTGCGGAAGTTAGCCCCGTGCGGAACTTTCTCAGCGGGAAAAATTGTCTCCACGGAGTAAGTGTACGCTTCATTCTAAACGGACGGTATCAAGGTCGACGTTACGAGCACAACGTCTGCAGGGCAACGGATGGTGGAAATACGAGTTTTGCTATGGACGATCCGTCGCCCAGTATCACATCGAGAGGGACGGAACAAAGACGATCGTCGATCTAGGAAAATTCGACAAGTTGCAGCATTTAAACTGGATCGCCGCCAATCCGCATAAGAAACCAAAACCTGCGGAGGTGAGGAAGCAGCTCTCGCATTTTTATAGCGGCGGAACCGTTTGCGACAAGACCGGTATCATGCGGCAGACCGAGGTACGAGCAACGTTCGATGATCGCCCTCATCCCCCAACACTCGAAACGATCGGGATAACGACCAGCGTCATTCCTTTTTTTTTTTCTTTCAGGTCAAACTAAAGTGCGTCAAAAATAAACTGGCAAGCCCTTCGAGCGTTTCCTTGTCTCTACGCGAACCGAGAACCTGCGAGTACGTTTTGGGCGTCGAATCGCCATTGATCTGTGATATTTTAGAATACGCCGACGACAACGGACTTCTCGGCGAAAAGTTTCAAGTTAACTTTGACAAAGTGAAAACAACCGCTCTTCGCGTTGTCCAGAACGATTTGGACGAAAGGATAGCGAACGGAGATGAATAACGCATAGCGAACGACCTCTTTGCTCGGCTAAGAAAACTTTAGATACCATATCGAATACGTTCGTTCGAATCGGCGAACAGTAAGTATCGGGGCGGCATACGAATCGATGAGTGCGCCCTAAGGAGGGAACGGCGAAGGAATGTAAAAGGATCGTATTTAGCGCGAACTCTTGGGATTCCGCGGGGCATCGTCCTTTTGGATGCGTAGAGAGATTTTATACGACATAGACGATCGAGCTGTTTTGTTACATCCTGTATAATCGATGATCGTACAAAAAATGGTCGGCACAAGACGCGAGCGTACATTTATTCTCCCCTCACGCACCGTCGCTCCCGATAGGCCAGCGGCACAAGTCGACGATCATTGGCCGACGTTGAGGCCGATACCGATGCGAAATTGCTGCTTCCTGTGATTGAGCATCGCGCTGATCGACAAGGTAGACTCCGGGATCGGGTGCAATTTTTTCTCGAATACGCCGGCCACGCTCGCTCGCGAATTGGCGATACCTCGGAAAGTCAAGTCCGCGTAGGGGACGTCGACCTGGTAGGCCATCGTACCGATCGACTCCAGCGTCCTCGTATTCGTCTCGATCTCCACGCCAAGCTGCAGTTGCCGGCTCGCCTTGCGATAGCAGCACAGGTGAAGGCCCGCGCCTCCCATCGTCCCGGAAACCGCGGTCCTTCCCGTGTCGTATCTGAAAGCGGCGGACATTATCGTCTCTTGGCCGGCCGGCAGCGAGGCGGCGCGCGACCAGGCCAGTTCGGCGCCGAGGGCGATTCTGGACGTGATGGATTGCAGAAAGTGCAGGACCATCGTACCCTCCTGCCTCGCGAACTTCGGATTGGCCAGGGTCAGCGAGAACGTGCAATCGTCCGAACGATACTCGATCTGAGAGCTGAAGGCTTTGTACTTCCGATCGGCGATTTGCGCCGACAGCTTATACCTCAGGCGGCATCCGAGGGTGTGCACCAACGATGCGTTCAGGTTCCCGTTTGGCGTCATCTCGCCCATCGCCACGGGATACCTCTCGGAGCTTCCTACCCTCTTACCGCCGACGTACTTCGTTCCGAATTTATATCCCGACGGCGTCACCGAGCTCAGCGTGATCGTGTGCGTAGCGCTAAAGTACTCGCTCAACGTCTTCCCGATCCTCAGCCTCGCACCTTCGAAGTTCTGTGGGTAAAGGTCCTTCACTTTTTTATGAATGTCCTCGAAGCTTCCCGGATTGCCCGGTTTCCTGTCCGCTGCATCTGGGCAAGGTATGCACGAGGCGCCTTCCTCGGTGCTCGAAGCGCCAAAATCCGAGTCGCCCGCTCTCCTTTCCGATGCGTAGACGCCACCCATCGTCTCTGCTTCTCGACGAGACGAGATTTTACGCTCATCGATACCCTTCCATGCTCTCTTCCCTTTCGAATGACCAAGGCTGCTGCTACGCCGATACGCGAATGACGTTTCCGTCACTTTTCAAATTAAAGCCGCGTGCGCCAGTGGCGGCCTCTTGCGGCCGACCTCGTCGCGAATTTGGACAGCCACTATCGTCGCTAGATGGCTTACTCCTTGTGTTACGGTACCCGGCCTATTCTGATTTTGCTTTCAATTTCTACAAAATAAAAAACGGAAGCTCGCGTTCTTTTTGGAACTATGCGGCAGAGACCGAGACGCTTTTTCTACGCTTCCATTAAAACGCTCTCCGCCTCGTAATTATTTGCGATCCATCGCACCGATTCAATGTTGATCGCGGCCAAGACCCGTTTCTCGCAAGCGGAGGCAAGGATACTCCGTTCTTTATATACGAGATCCGCGACTACGTTCTCGGAAGTGTGTGCTAGTGATGGCACAGCTGAACATTGATCGCTAACGTAGAAATATGGCAGATCTGCTCAGTGGGTGTTGTCACGTGGTCTGCTTCAAGTAGCTTGTGTTCGGCTCCCGATTGCGCGTGCATCTTCTCTCGTGGCTCCCTTTTAAATGGGGGAGCACACTTAGGATTTGCACGCCTGCACGGTCGAGTCTTCACGTCGCTCCTCGAACTACCGCGATTTCCAAATTGGGGGGCAAATCGAATAGGTCAGACGAGGTAATTTGTCGCTTCCATATACAGGCACTGCGGAAAGCAGTATGCCATGTTTTTTTTCTGCCATCGATTTCTTTTTCTTTTCATTTTTATATGCAGTTATTGCAAGAACACCTTAGCTCTTTTGCTTCTCTCCGCAGACTCTGGTCAGACACTATAGCCTCGTTTATCGTTTCGCAATTAAACGGTTAAAGGCTCTACAGGTATTGCTCCTGGTCTCTACTAATTCGAGCGGCATTCGCACGTGCAAGGAAAATCGTGAAAGGACAAGATATAGACACGGGTACTACATGGAACTGCTGTCTTTTTATAATAAAAAAAAATAAGTGAATAAAAAAAAAAGTCGATAAGAATCCACGTCGATTTTGGTATCGTACATATTTCAGGGCGCAATCTTCTTTTGCGATTCGCTATTTATTTCCAAGGCGACCTGCGTGAAGAGAAGATTCCAGTTCCATACTTCGTCGGGGTCCTTAATCAAGTTCTCGTTGTACAATTTCTCCGCCAAAAAGGAGAGGTTAACTCCGTTCAACGACGTGAAAGCTGCATTTTTTATCAGGTCGGTGTCCAATTCTTTGTAAGCCGTTACCCTATTAGCGTTGATCCTGTAAAGATATGTTTTGGATAATGTAGGAAATTTGTACGAAAATAAAGCTCGCATAAAAGCTGGAACGATTTGTGTCTTACACCGGGGCATTGACAATTTCGGACGAAACGTTGTCCTCCTGGATCTCATCCAAATCCGGTATGACGGGAATATCTACGAGTAAACAAAGAGCATTGAAGGGCCGTCGATTCGGCGCACATACATGACAAAGGAATGCTCAAGACGATCGTACATTGCGGCCGAAATATTTTGATATAATAAACGTGCAATGGACGTTAAAATAATCTCACCGTCTTCCTGCTCCTCCTGCACCGCTCCGCGGAAACGCTCCCTAAGGAACAATCTATCAGTGACTACGGACGTCTGATTCTTTAATTTTACGCTCTATACTCACTGTTCGATGATATTCGACGTTTTTGCTCTGAAATACACAAAAACGAAACCTAGAGCATCGATCGAGTCCTCCTTGGGGCACGAGCTCTTGTTCGATACGGCTTGGTTGCAACGAACAGCGATACAATTGGTCGAAACATTGAATTGCCGTTTAAATGTTTAATTTTTCGCGATATGCCCTTTTTTTCCACGTAAACAAAAGGATAGAAGGATGCAAATATCCGTGGAAAGTGAGTATTTACGTTTTCTTTATCCTCGAGCGATCGAGGCAATTTTGCAAAGAGTGGGAGGCAGAAAGGTTCGTGCCACACACAGTACGATATAACCCGACTAATAGGATAATGTTTGTGGTAGACGCGTCAATCGTACCATTACCGATTACCCTCTTTGAGCCCACGAAACCGACGTACCTTCCACTTTTCGAGTCATCCCCCCAGCCGGTTTTTCTGGTGCGCGGCGGTGCAACGGGGACTTGGCCACCGGCGGATTTTCCGGAGGACACGGATAACGGGCTATCCAAAAAGTCGTCGTCCGATTTGCTATCCTCCTGTAAGCCGCTTTGTCCAGCCCGCCTGCCTAGTCGCGGAATCAACTGAAAACGTCATTACGATTGTTCCACGCTCCGCCTTGGCGGGACCGTAATTAAGCTACTCGGTGTCCTTAGACGAAGCTTTGGGCGTTCGTAATGTCGTTGCCTATCGCCTCTCGCTTTATGCTAAATATTACTGGACTCTCGAATGCGTAGGAAAGGGATAGATCAAAAATTCGTGTAACGAGTAGTGGTAGATTAAGAGCAGCCGCCATCCAATTCTTGATCGTGGGCACCCGTCTAACCTGTCTACGCTACCATTCTCACGAGTAAATGCGTCATAGCATAGAGAAGGTAGAGTGCTTTACAAGAGGGGACTTGCGGCGTCGGAAGCTGTTCGCGTGAAAATCGCGGTATAGCTCGGTCACTGGAGCAACGACGCACGGCTCTTTACCTTTTTCGACGTTATTTCGAGATCAGCTGGCCAATCCATGATCGTATACGAGAGCAGAGGTTTGCCCAGTGGCCATGGTAGGAAGCGTATCGTCGACGAAGCGCGCGTTACCAACCGGTAACCATGGCGACCGACGCTACCGCACCGAAAGGTGAATCGACGTTTCCACGCTCGGTTACGCGCCGCTTCTGCCTTTCTCCTTCTAGCCAGAGGCCAGGCGTCATTGGAAACGGTCAGGACTCGCGTGCAAAAACGAACCTGGGACCGGTTTAAAGTCCTCCATTCGACCGGCGCAAGGCGGCACCTTCGAAATTGGTAGAGAACGCACCAAATAGTTTTCGTTTTCCTCCTTTTTGGCAAAGTACGCGAGCATAGCGATCATCGTGGAGGGGTCTTATGGAGAACCCTATTTTGAAGTGCGACGAGGACGGTTTATCGCAACGGTACTCGAAATAACCGTTGTTTGTTTATGAATTCATTTTTGGCACCAACGGCCAAGATCGTTTAGCCTAGGACTCGCTATTTCAAGGAGGATCACACGCCGTTGGATCTGCAGTGCGCAAAGCGGCCGGTGTCGAATGGAATTCGAATCCGAAATAGCTTTTTGCGCCAGTTTCTGTAATCGCATCCATCCGCGCAGGAGGCACGCCAGAGATTCTAGAGCGAAAAACGATGGAAGGACGTTGCACGGAGATCGGCCGTTCAGGGTTCGAGGAGGAATCCTCGTAACCGTTGGCTTATCCTCGCTCAAATGCGCCCAGCCGCTTATCGGGCTCCTCCCGCGAGGGGAGGCGCGCCACCTTTTGCTCGTGACTCGAGGAGGATGCAAAATGCGGGGAACTCGTGCGCTTCCGTTAGCCAACCGCCTCGGCCCTGAGGAGGAAGATCCTCCTGCGCAGAGGGCTGGAGAGGAGGGCGGCCTCGTGCGTGGCCGCGAGTCAACGCAAGTTACGACGCGAAGGATCTAAATACAACCGTGGAATGCAGTGGAACGCGTTCCAGCTATTTTTAGTCGCGCAGATTCGAAAATACACCCACCGTGAATTAAATATAATCGGAGATGCACGCACGAGGAATGCATCGCGATCGAGCACGGGGAAGAGCTGGCGGCCGCAAATATGCGGATTCGCGAATCCGAACGTAGACCCGACCTGCCAATGCTCCCCGTCGAGACCCACTTTCCCTCCGCCCCACCGACCCCACCCTTGCCGCCCATCCATCTCTCCTCCCTAGCCCCATTTCCCGGAGTGCGCCCTGGGCGAGGCGCGGACGGGCTCCGAAAGCGCACGTCGAGGCAATTGCGTAATTCCTCGCCCACAAACGAAGCCTCGAGGAAAGAAAGAGCGTAAATCGATCTTCGGTCATCCTCGGCCGTGACGCGCCTTTCCTCGAAAATACGCGCTACGGGTGGTTAATTCGCGGAGGCGTACAGCATCGCGGGAGGGAGCACGAACGAGTTCGTTAGTCATATTTTTCGCGCTACCTGTTGCCAAAGCGCGAGGAAGAGGAGGACGTGCGTTTATGTTCGTGGGAAGAGGATGAAGAGAGAGGGGAGAGAAGGAAGGGGAGTCGGGGGCCTTCCTCGTAAGAGGGTGGTGCCACAATTGGCCGAAGGAACGAACCTTCGTCGCTCGCGAGATGGAAGAGGACGAGAGGGCGAAGGAGGGAGGAAAAGGAAGGAGGTCTGCGAGCGAACACCGGTAGCGCGCTCACATTCCGCGACTGCATCGCTGCAATCTCGTGGCGCCAAAGCCCGAGGGTCGAGCGCTGTTACCGTCACCGTTCGCTTTATAAGCGTCCCCGTAAATTTCCGGCTCGGCCGAGCCACCCCCTTCCCCCGAGCCTACGGTGCCTTTATCGCCCAAAGAACCGCGAGAGCGCGCGTTTATTTCCATCGCGCCGCGCCCCGTCGTTCCTTGCGAATCAACCTGGAGCCGCGCCTCGCCTTGGAAGGGACTTTACTCTCCCGTCATCGTTTAAATATTCTGTATTCTCGACCATCATCGGGCTAGAGAAAAATCGTTTTATCGCGACAATGCTGACGATACAAGTATATACAGTTATAAATTCGGCTATTTGCTTATCTACGAATACAATAATAATTTAAGAGCGATAAGACTTAACGATACGAGTATGGCGACGCGGACCGGTTACCTCCGTATTCGTGGTACCGCGCGCGCGCGCGCTCACACGGGAATGTTCTTATTTACAAAATATCGGCAACGAGCCGTGAGAACGACGCCAGAACCGATCCACGAGAATGCTAACGCGTCGGCGCGTCGATCATCGCCGTACAGCTGCACGGAAAGAGGCGCCAAAGATTTCACCCGGCGTGCACTAGCTTTGCCGCCTTCCTCCGATCTCCGTCTTGGCCGTACGGCCGAGTGCATTATTTCAAAAGGCTCGCGCCGCGCTGCCAATCGCTTTCCGCGCGCTCCTGCACCCTTCTCTCTCCGCCGCGCCGTCTCAACCCCCCACCCTATCACCCTCTCTCTCTCTCACACACACGCGCGCACTCTCTCTCTCTCTCTCTCTCTCTCTCTCCCTCTCTCTCGCACACACTCCCTCCGTCTTGACAACAATTCTGTTTCGATACAACGAACGATACCCACCCGATGGAGGTCAAGATCAAAGTTAACGGCAGCCGCAACGATCGGCGATCATGTCCTGGTACACTTTCAGAACGACGTTCTCGTTGTCGTCGAAATACAGGATCGTGGTGCCCAGGAGCTTGGTCGGAACGCAGCACGGCCTGTCTACGCCCTTCACCAGACCCATTTTATGGACGATTCCCTGTATGGTCGCGTGATTCGTCGGCTGTTGATTTTGGCTCAGGGGCGACTCGCAAATGCCCTTGCACTGGTACGCCGAGTAGCCGACGGGTGCGATTATGGAGGACGACAGTCCGATATCCTTGAAGTCCACGTAGAGCTCGTGCCTGGAGCATTCCGTCGCGTTCGGCTGGACTCCCTCCTGGACCGAGCGTTGTCTACGTTGGCCGCTCTCCTTCTCCGTGGATCGAGAATCTCCGCGTTTCTCTCGCCGCGCCGCCATCTCGTAAATCTCCATCGACGTTGGAACGTAGGAGTTTCTCGCACGGCCGGGCATCGCGGCCTCTCGGCGCGGACGTTTGCTCGAACGGACCGAATCCTCGACGCGGCCATCTTCGCGCTTCCTCTTCTGTCGATGAAAGTACTCGGACGCGTTCCCATCCTCGGCTCTCGCCTCCTCCAGCTCGTACTTGGGCCGTCGCTGGCCCTCGCCATGCCCGCCCTCGAACTCGTTATTCACATCGACCGTCTCGTCCTCGGCATCGTAGGGCAGCCCTTCCTCGAGATCGTTGTCGTTGCCGTAGGTATAGTAGCGCGGCACTGCCCTCGATCCGGCCCGATACTCCCCGCCGTCGTCGTCGAACAGCACCAATATCGGCTGCTTGCTGTGGTGATACTCGTTCCTACGCGAAAACTCCACGGAAACCTGATCCTCGAAGAGCGTCGACGCGGTCACCAACAGCCCTAGATTCGCCTCGCCGTTGAGCCACGCCAAAACTGCCTGCTTTACGTTGAATATCTGTCGAGAACGTTCAAAGGCCTTAATATTTGCGACGCGCTCCCTTCTGAACCTATCTACTACCTATATATATATATATATA
>JBCFXI010002869.1:0-15258 GCA_038496175.1 Ampulex compressa
AGCTCTCAAGACATATAATGGTTATGCGGCTTAAGTGTGAAGTTGGTTTCGAAAAAACGTAATTAAGTCCTCTGACGGGAAAAAACGAAATTACTTTCCGAACAACCCAATATAAATTCATTTTTAATTTTTGTTCCGCGAACTTATCGAAGAACCTAGTATACACCCATCATCCGCCAAGCAATCGTAATCGAAATCCTCCTGTCCGTACCAATATCGACCTCTCAGAGCACAGAAACAGCCGATCGAGTCGTCCCGCGAGAAAAGTCACGGGGCTAAGAAAGGAGCAATTCTCAGAACCGCTAACAAAATTCGAGGGTTCTTCGCGAGGCAGTCAATCCCAACGGCGCAGCCAGCCGCGGTCACCTGCTACGGCGATAACTTCTTTTACGAGCTTTTAAAAACTTCCGGCAACTTTTAACGATTCCGGGGGCCAAGTTTTAATAACTCTCGTCTCCGGCCGGCCCGATATAGCTAACACGTGTGCACTTATTCTCTCTCAGCAGGAGGGTGGTGCGTTGTCGATGACGGAGATGAAGAAATCATTGAGCTTCGATCAAGTGGCAGCGGCCCGTGGCGGGAACACCTAGCACAGGCCTCATCCTCATCTTCGTCCTCAGCAGCAGCAGCAGCAGCAGCAGCAGCAGCACCAACCACCGCCGTGCAAAGCCACTCCCACGCACACACGTCACACACACTGCCACTCACATTCACACAGTCACAGTCACAGTCATACGCACAAGCACCAAGCACCCCCACCGAGACAGAGACGGGGCTCTTCAAACATCGTTTTGGGCCAAGGTCAGTCCGACGTCGTTGGCTCAAGCCCCCTAGCCCCCGCGTTTGAGCTTGCCAACGTTAGAGAGCTCACCCTCTCGTAAACTTGTTCGCGCTAATTCAGTGGGATTTAACCACTTTTGGTCGAGAGGGAAGCTCTGCACGATGGAACGGTTTTACCTTTTCGCGATCTACCGAACGAGCTACGCTTGCCAAAAGGCTGTAAGACGCCTTATGGAATTTAACCTTTTAGGTATGATGTGCGACTATAGTGGCTTTCGCGGATATCATCTTTGAGGATGATGCGCTACTATAGTGGCTTTCGCGGATAATATGGTTGAGGACTGCACGTCACTGTAGTGGCTTTCTAAAGGATACGGGGATTTGAATAGTAATGTTGGGTGGAGAAAATATATGGATGATGAGCTGTTTAGACTAACCAAAGAACATTTTTTATCTTATTATAAATCCGAAAAATCTGAAAAAGCGTTACGGAATTGGATCGTATGTTCGAAGAACGATATAAGACGAAGATCTAGCTATGAGTGTGAAGATCGTGACGCGGGTCTATTCGTCGTACCATGTTTTAAAATATATCGTACCCAATTGTATTATGAATTGTTATAGTGAATCGTTAAAGTTGAAGTATGCGCGATATATTTTTAAGAGAATTATAATTAAAATTAAATTAATATAGTTAAATTATCTTTGCTCTAATTTCTTTTCGCGAATACATGAAATGTATTTAAATGCGTCGTGATTGCGGTCGGTAGTTTCAATGGCCTTTCCAAAGAAGTAACACTGGAATTTAAAGAAACACAAGGACATTAAATAAAGGGCGAATAAAATTTACACAAACCACAGATAATAATTCTGACACAAGCTTTGAAGTCAAAACGCGAATAGAATATTTTTAAGGTTTTGGCCTATAATAGATCAATGATTCCATGTACACGTCGAGAGTATGTTAACCAGTAAACCGCGTAATTGATCGCGGAACGCAAAGCAAGAATAAGACGCGGAACGATTTAACCATAGATATAAACCAAAGTAACGAAGGATCACATATTCATTCGATAAGACATCACTTTTCCCGCAAATTAGTTCTTCCACTAAACCATAACCTTTTATTCCACACTACAACCATAAGTGTTATATATATATATATATATAAAATTAATTAATATATAACATACATAAAATGTTATTTATTTAAACATATTATTGGGTTGTTCGGAAAGTAATTTCGTTTTTTCCCGTCAGAGGACTTAATTACGTTTTTTCGAAACCAACTTCACACTTAAGCCGCATAACCATTATATGTCTTGAGAGCTGATATTGCAAGGCTTGTGTGTGAAAAAGTTCTATTAATTCTACACAGTAGTTTTTGGTTGGTGAAAAACGAAAAACAAAACGAAATGACTTTCCGAACAACCCAATATATCACCAAAATTGAGTACTGACGCGTATACACTTCGCACACAGTTAATCGATTAAAAGACCGCCAATCCTCGATACCTACCCTTCCTCACATTTCAGGAGGTGACCACCCTGAGAGTATCCTCTGGAGATTCGATTGCGATCTGGCGGGTGAGCCGGACGTAGTGATCTCCCCGCCCCCACCGCCGCCGCCCCCTCCCTCGGCGGCGGTCTCGAGGACCACGACCCTTTGACCAATACTCGAAGAGGTGCCGACAGGTGTGCCCGTCCAAAAGGAGCTGCCCACGCAGGCCTCCGTGGTCGTCAACGTGGTCGACCAGAAGGAGACGTGCTTATAGCACATATAGTCGCCGGGACAGGCTGGCAGGCAAAGGGGTGCCTCATCCTGTGCCGACGACATCGTCGTAGGATCATCGATCGAGGGGGCGCCGACGTGACGACGTCGTGGAGCAGAGAGCCACGCAGCCGGGTTGCCTCGAGGTGCTAAAAGGCCCGCGACGAGCGGAGGATCGAGCGGGCGAAATTGAGGCGCGGTAATCGGATCGAATAGGCGCGTTGGATCGAGGGAGGAAGAAGGGCGCCTTGGGCCGGAAGAAAGCGCACCGGAGGGACTCGCGCTTCGACGAGGCGGTAATGGGTTTTCGCTTGGCCGCTATACGCGAGTTTTGTGAGAGATCGCGGTGAGGCTCTGCTGGAGGAGCCTCGCGCGCGAGAGGCCAATCGAAATGTGGTTCATCGATTTCGGATAATCCCAAGGTGCGCCGAGGAGGAATGCACCCGAATCCGTGGGTCCCGAGCTGGAGGTGCTCGATAGTCAAGGCCAAGATTGAGGAGCCGGTTGAACGAGGAAACGTTTTTGTACGTACATTTTTTCCATACGCGAGACTCTCGTTTCTGTGTGTCTGTCTGTCTGTGTGTGTGCGCGCGCGTGTGTGTGTTTCGCGAGAGGTCGCGCGTAGCCTCGCGATCGAGGAATCATAGGAGAAAGAGAGAGAGAGAGAGAGAGAGAGTAGTGGCGTTAGAGTATCTAACCTACGATGCGTGCGATCGATCGCGACGATGTCTCGAGGTGGATGGAATGTGGATGGAGAGTGATTATCCAGATCGAATCCTCCGAGCCGCCGTGGCGATGTGCGACGTGGGTTGTCGCGGGGAGGCAAGGACAACCGAATTTAAAGTTAAACATATCGAAGTGAATTTAACGAGTTCGAGGATTCGAGGAGAGGAGGAAGGATCGTCGGTCGTTTGGAATCCTTGGATGGACTTTCACGAAGCGCGCTATCTCGAGTGGCTCCCGTCTCGACCAAGGGAGAAGTACGGAACAACGAGGATACGCAGCCCCAGGAAATTTGCGCGAATGTTCCCTCCGAGCCTCGCTGCAGCTGGACGATAACAGCGAGCTCGTGATCAGACTCGGACCAAATTCACAGTGATCACTGCCACGACCTAGCCTATCATAGTCAGAGAGAGAAAGAGAGAGAGAGAGAGAGAGAGAGAGAGAGCGAATCTAAACGCAATTCCGACCAAGTGGAAGTTTCGAATACTTCGCGTAATGCACACGGGAACGCGGCCCGTCGAATTGAAAATTTCCCAGGACTACGGCCTAAAGTTACATTGCGTCCGTTGCGCCATTAATGCGGACTAGCTCGGACGAGAAAAAAGGAACCGATATCTCTCACGCTGCGACCCCTTCGCAAGAAAGGAAGCGTATATCTCGACGAACAGAATATGCACAAGAGGAAGGAGTATTTAAAGAAGAAGGATGATAGTTGCTCGACGAAGGAGAAGGTTCTGACCGTATGGAGAGCCAATTTGAAAGTAGCTGATATTACGTCGTTCACCTGTACTCGTTTGTCGATGGACACGCAGCTGGTACGGCGCGTCCTTCGATGTTAGATCACTTCGGTTGGAGTACTTCTCTCGAAGGTTGCATTGTAAAAAGTAGTGTGAAGCTTTGGAAACGGTCGTTTTCTACATCGAGCCTGGGTACGCTCAGAGCTGTGTTGGCCGATGCAGGGAATTATCGTAGATGTATCGTTCGTGGTGAGATTGGATAAATCCAGCTTTTTATCGATCCGCTCAGTGCTCACTGAGATCCGCGAGAGGTGTTTTCGTTGTCGTCGCCCTGACCAAATTCAAAGACGAGGATCGAGAAACGCGTCCATCGAAATCATCGTTAATGTTCCATTCTGCCTGGCGAATATTTCGGTATCCTCATCTTGGAAACATTGTCAATCGCATTTAATTTTATGATTGTGCGTGATATCGATAGATAGACTGAGGGCCGGAGTTACGTATGTTTAATATTAATATTCGTTGTGCAGGTAGGACATACTTGTCTGATAATGTAAATTACGGAAGTGATAAGTGTTTGCTTTTCAATCGCGACGAAGAAATAAATTGCGTAAAATATTCGATCTTTCCTTAAGCGCGTTTTGAACTATGTCTCGATATAAATCATCGTGACTTATCTCGAATTTAAAAGCACAAAGCTTCTGCACTTTTTTCTTTCGTATTATTCCTTCATACATTGAAGTGTTCTAATTGCCCCATTATGTAGAAGAAAAATGATGGGAAAGTTCAGAAAAGTTGCAGGTTTTATGCGCCAAAATTTTGTGGCATAAAGTTAAGACGAATTCCATTTGTCTGGCTTTCATAATGAACTGTTTGATTTCCAATAATGCCCGGGCCTTTAAAGACGATTATTTTAATTATTGACCTGATATCGGTTTCACGTGAAAATAATACAATGCGATCTACTTCAATATTTTATTATTATTATCATCATTATTCTATAAATATATTTATTATTATACAGTATGATTAAAAGAAAACTGAGGAACCGTAAATCAACAGTGAAAACAGACATTATTGGATATAACTCTGATTCAGTACGTGAGTCTGCAGTTGCATATGCAATTTATATTTTCTTTCTGAATTTCAGATATAACCTTCATCACGGATCTTTAGTTTCATAAAAGCACCAGTAATTTTTCAAAGTTCGTTTACAATTTAGTGTACATTTATGACAAAGAAAAAAATTTCTCTCTACAAGAAAGCAATTTCAATTTACTTCTAAATCGCTATTAAATACACACATTATTATATACAATATACACTTGATTCGCATAACTAAAAATAAGATCAGTCTCGTTTTACAATGTGCCTACGTGTCAAGCAGTGCACACCATCCGCATTCCTACAACTTTTCTGCAATCGGTACATTCTATCACTTATGAAATTTACATTATTGAAAGCAGTATAACGTGCGTGCAATAGAAGGAAAGTGTATCGATGGCATACGCGTGCGCTCCCATTCTGAAATTGAAAAGACGCGTGAAGCCCTTTTCTTCCAGGCGAATTCCAAGGAAAACCGATTCATGAAATCATCATTATCACGAATATTCCCCGATATATATCTCCGCTCTGTCCTTCTCTGGATACGACTAGCATCCACATTTCATTCGCGCGAACTTTTTCGCACGTCCCACCGATGGCTCATAAATCAACGGAATTCATGGGGAATCAAAAACATTCGGACAGGAAGCGCCTGGAACTCCTACGTTAAATCATACGCGAAAACGTGCAGCCCCAGCCTTGACAAAGGCAAAAAATGAAACTGGAGTGGGGGGGGGGGGGGAGAATCCCGTAAGTTGTCTTAGCACGATTGAAAAAGGACTGTATTCAACGGCATCCTTTGTATAATAGATATGGTGGCAATTAATTGTTGAGAAGTGGTTTATAAATACACTCTAAATATATAAATGTATAAAGATATGTGTATGTATACGTTGGCATGTGTATGTACGTCTGCGTACACGAATAGTTACAGGTATGCCGCAGGTAGGAGCGCATAGACGTGTAAGAGACCTAGGCATATTTTGACACGATCGACAGTTTATTATTATTAATGATAATCCATGTACAGCGAATGTTTTTCACGAGGATAAGGAAAAGAGCTATGCCGATTAATCGCTCGACCGTTTTTAGTGTTACGTCGCGGTATTGCGACTTGTTCAAAGAGTATCACCTTACGTCGCGGATTTACCGAAGCGTTATTAGTAAAATAATGAAAAAGTGGGATGCGTGAGATCGTGTATGTGTGATTGAGCAAAGATGGTTAAACGAAATTTTGTCAAAACCGAAATAAATCAGAAACAAATTGTGCAAAGGGAGTTCAATCCATGTTACTACCACACCTAATATATCAGCGCGATGCTTTCAAGTTCAATACATATTCATTGATATTCTTATCTATATAGAAATCAAATAGAAGAGATAATGTAAATTTAGCTAACAGCGTGTATACTTGCGATAAACTCGTGACGCATTAACAAGCACTAAGGTTATCTCTTTATCAAACCGAAAATCTATCGCGTTTTTATCTGGTCCGTCGTACTTTTTATATCACATACCTCTCATAAATTGCAACTAATTACTTCGCGAATTGGTTTACACAAAGAGACTTGTGAGAATGTTAAACTAAAAGAATGCAAAATACTATTCTTATATCAAATAAAGATAGTGTAAGGAATATCATACAATATTTGTTTCAAGAATCTAGGAATAGGCATGTGCTTTCGATGTGTAAAAGATTTTAAGTACTGAGTACACATTGAGTAAATAACAAAAAAAAATAACAAAAACATTTTATCAAGCGTTATTAAAACACTCTGAAATATTCCAGTACATCAGAGGTAACCGATTATTTACTATTGTCCCTTTTTTGGGACGCTTGCTTTTTATTTAATTCTACCTAAGCACTGGAATTTTTAGTTTTGATCCTTACACCTAAATGTTGTACTGACCGCTATAAAAGTTACAAACTCGATAAAAATATGTTTCCTCTAATTAGCTTACCGTAGAAAATGAATTAATTAGTGCATTTTTAGGTTTGCACTTGGCTTTGGCATATAATGGATTAATATAATGCCAATATACGATAGATATCTTAAGAAAACGATTACAGAAACGATTGTTTTGCCAAACGTGCTACGAGTAATGTTAATGGAAAATTTCTCAATGTTACGTTTATGTTTCTACCGTTTATCCAGGGAAATGGTAATTATTCCTGCCGCTGCAGATACGTTCGATATTTCAGAATGACCATCCGTATTTTCACAGTAACACTTTTTGATCGAAATATGAGTGTAGAGCGTTACCATGTGGAAATGACGATGCAATGGGCAGTATGACAAGCCAACGCAACGCTTCATCAATCACTACGCTAATTCCTCGATAAATATTTAGAGTCGCTGAAGCCATTGCACTCTCCTTGCGGGAATTACGTCGTTTATGGACCACAGCACCCTTTCCATTATTTATGTGCGCTGCATGTCCAAGAGATTTCGACTTCGCCACCTTTGACGTTTATTATCTTCTATGCAATGCCCGCAAACTCATTTCCGTCTCTGCATACAGCCATTGGAAATACAAAAATCAATATGGTCCCTCCTTTCCTTCCGTGCAAGCTTACATTTTTTGTGCCCACCAATCAGTCAGCCTGCATGTCCCGTTTAATGGAAAAAGTTGGAACTGACATCTGTAACAATGGAGCAAAAAATATCCGAAATTGTTTTACGTGGTTTACCCTACGTATGGAACGTTTATCATACTTCTGTAAATCGACTGTGTAAACTGTTACTGATTTCCATACTACCATCCGTTTTTTTTTTACTATGGTATTGTTGGTAACTACACGTAATAGTGCAATAATGTTTGTGTTTTTAAATGGTTTTGCATCAAATTTTTTAGTATTCCACAGACTTAAGTTTCTTTACAATTCTTGATTGCATTATCTTCGGTTTGCATTATTATTATTGGTTTTATCGATTAAACTGCATATTATACACTGTAATAAAATGGAACATCAGTGAACCACAGCCTACAACGTCGTCTTTCGATGAAAACCTCTTTGTACCACTTTTCGACGTGTTTCTATGACGTAAGCGACATTTACGAGGGATAAATCGAAATATGTCGCGCGCACGTTAAAATGAAATGGAGGCACTTTTACGAGTGACGGAGTAGAATAATTTCTTTCAGAGTAGTAAACCAATCTAATTGGCTCAGCCCCGATAGAAAATAGCCTTGCAACCCTTCTATCCTCTTATTTATCGTATTGCAGGTGATGTTCTCTTTTCTTCTTCAGCATCCCGAGCAGCAGAGATGACTAAATTGTCGACAAAGTGCCTCCACACCACCGTTTTGTACTGAAAATTGCATTCGTTTAACTGCGTGGTTTCAAAGAGACCTCCTTAAGATCTAGGCCATTTTTACCGACTGCTTGCGGAAACCGAATGAGGGGAAAATAAAAAAGAACGTCCGCAGTATGTGGAAGGAAACCTCCTGTACGAATTCGTTGTCTATATCGTTTTCCATACGACAATATCAAATAATTGCGAACCAGAAATATTATTTTATACATTAGAAACTCCTAACCCCCTTTTTCGTGACTTAGTTAAGACAATTCGTGAATATGGTCTTAGCGGGCAATGATTTTTCACGCTTAATCATTTCTTCATCTGGTTCTTATGGAGTTAACATTTTTTCCATAATATGGCTTAATTTATATTATATACATAACCTTATATATCAGATTTTCTATTATATTCATTTTTCAAATTTATGAAACCCGAATTATTTGAGTGATAAATTTCTTAAAATTTCAATAAACCTGTGTTATTGAGTGACACCAGTAGACAAAAATTATTGACTTTCTCACAGACAATATTGTTCTGTCGACTGAAATTTTAACTCCATCAAAACCAGGTGGAAAAATTGTTAAATGTGAAACGTAATTGCCCGCTAAGATCATATGTACGAGTTGTCTTAGAAAAATTATTCTTCAATATGTTCCGTGTCAAGTCATTTTTGCCCAACTTGTCATTCAGGCCATTTAATGTTTTGATTTAAAATTGATATATTATTACACAATGTCTCATGACATCATGAATTCGTAACCAATTATTATATTTAGAGTAGCTATCGCATTGTGTAACATTTATGATACACGTGGCGCTGCAATCAGTTTGATTGTAAAAGTCAGTCAAATCGAAAATCGAAAAGCTCGTAAGGCGTGAGACAATTTGACACTGTGTTTGTTTAGTAATACAAATTTTTAAAATACGTGCAATTTATTTGTTTCATCATATCACAGGTTCTCGATTCAAAATTGTTAATATAGTGATAAACAAACATTGCTCAAACGACATGGTCATTTTACTTTATCTGTGTACGCCGCTCTCTTACGTGCATCGTGTAACAGGCATATATGTGAAAAAATCAAAGGAAATTAAATTACGATAGTTCGCTCTAAGTTAACGAGGCAAAGCTTTCCAACGGTCTCACTGTATTTTTCTTTTTACAGGTCCTCGTCAAAAACTGAATGCTTCGTTAATTCTTTTACACTTCAAAGCCGACCGTACCTGCGTCGTTTCTCTTTACTTTAGCACATATGATATTTATTTGGTTCGTTAGTAAATTAGAAAGTGCTACTCACGATATACTGAACTTTACTATTCCAATATCACTCCCATTTGATACAGATAAAGTCGAAGTATTGAAATTCTTTACGTTCAAATATTTTTTTTAAACAGCTCATTCCATAAGATATGACATAATAGTTGAAAACAATGGCGATTTCTTATATTGTAACTATGAAATTTCATTAAATGTGTTATAAACCCACGCTCATTTATGGTTATTATATAAAAAGAGAACATTACACATTTTTTCTGCAGAAAAGCAATTGTGAAAAGCGACAATTCCAATACAAAAAGACTTGCTTAAAAATTGAGTATTAATTTATTCCTATGCACAGTATTCGCCATTTTGAATGTCTCACTTTTTAAAATTAATAGAAAGTTTATTGGATTAGATGTCAAACAGTAGTTTTAAAACCAAGAAGTAGACAATGGAAAGTTAATAATATGTTACCAATCGTAACTGTAGTGTAAAAATTTAATGAACATGAATTGAATCAACTTTTCTTCACGAAGAAAGAATTGATAATTGGTTATCAGGAAGTAAAATCAATATTTTCTTGATGGAGTAGAATATACTCAAATTTTGGTTTGCTGTTAGTTCTAAGCTTGATAAGAAACGTGCTGAGGCGTTCGAGACGTCGCTTTTTGAATAAATATTTATTTAAAAACGGCTCTTCAACCGAATAAAACGATCGTTTAACCTTAAATATTTCCTTTTAAGCAACAAACTCGAGGTGTTCTTAATCGTAATTATACCGCTGTATCTATGTTCGACACAAAAATTTACGATAATCTCAGCAATAGAAGCCAATAAAATGTATGAATAGAATGAAGCACTGAATAGAATTTATGACAAGAAAACAAAATAAGAATAAATAAAGTAATTGCTTTCTTATCCGTAATGGACTGCGGTATTTTAAATGGCAAATAAACAACTACCTTTCGACAGGTGGAAAAATCTTAACATGAAATATATGTGAAAATAGATATGTTTTTTTTCCTTCATTATCTAAAAAAAAAGGGAATATTATATAAATTACTTTTAGCAGGGAAAATAAATATTTGACTTTATTACATTTACAATTAATACGCGTTAATACATATTACAAATTAATATAACTAAATTTCACTTTATTACAAATCAATTTTATTATAATGCAGAACCTCGATAACAAAAAAATGTTTTTAAAATCCGTCTATACTTTCATTTTAGTACTGACCAAGAGTTTCCAAAGAAACGGTACCGGCTGACAAACTCGCCGACCTTGAACGTCGTCGACTACAAACGCCAATCTGTTCCACTCCACCGCAACCGAAATTTTATTACTATCAAGATTTTGAAAGTATACCAGCTTAAATGTCGAAGTGTAACGCAGTGCGTCATAATAGTTCCACTTCAAAGTTTTGCATAACATTTTATCAGCGTTTGCATAACAACTTGTAATATGCTTTATTAATATTACTTCGCACCAAGAATACTTCGGTCGATTGAACGCCAAGCCTCATTTGTATGTCCTCAAAATATTTCCATAAATTGAGCAGCTTATTATATCTACGTGAATAGATTATCGCTTTATCGTTGTTTCTTGTTACATCATAAATGGTTCTATATTTTTTTTCTTCCTCGACATAAAATTTAGGAAGTATTGAGTAACGTTAAATGGATGGAATTGATTTAAATTACTGAAAATTTGATGAAAACGTCGGATAAACAGACTTGCACAAGGCACGATTGATTTTGGAAAACTTGAAAGTGAATATCCTAAAAAACAGATGCTTTAATGAATTAATATATTGAATGATGGCGACAAATCGGCGACAGTCAATATTTAAGTTAGTGTAATTCATGCAATACATCATTGATATACGTAAAGTGTACACCGGCCGCTGGCATCGGTATGGAATGCACATTACGCAGTGTGACTTAAAACTTCCAAAAATGAAATCCTTGAACATTTTTTTAAAAATTTACTAGCTTGTTCAATAAGTTCGTGGAACGAAAATCATAAAACAAATTTATAGTTATAAAAATGACTTTAAAAGTTAAATAATATAAGCTAAAGTTTTAAACTAAAATTTTTAACCAAAGACTGAACTAAATACTTAAAATAAAGGTTAAAGACTTTAAACTAAAAGTATTTTAAAGGTTAAAAAAACTTCAAACTTTACGGACAAAGTCGTATTCGAATGTGTTTTTGTTGCATTGTTAGCGAATACAACACCCACTGTGCACACAATTTCTTGAAACCTGCAACTTTACTTAAAATACTGCAAAAAATATTTTAAATTTTGATTGAATTTCTTATTAAAACATGAAATATTAAAACGACGTCGAAATTTTAGTTCTACTGTTAACTGAATAGACGGCGCTCCACGAACTTATCGAACAACTTAGTATTGTTAGATCAATTGCTTTTGATTCCAAGCCGTAGATAACAGGACCACTTTGCAAGCTTCTAGTCACTCAGCCCCGAGTGAACCAACACCACAAGGAGCTGATGGTCCAGACAACTAGTCTAATGATGCTCTTCGTGGATATCTTCACTGCCCATGATCCTACAACACCGATTGGGCCATTTATGCCAGCAGGTTCAACAGCAATACTGCAGCAAGACACCCAACCGGGTAATCCTCATGGTACCACACACCTCGTACGAGAAACAACAATCACGATACACTCAGCAAGTTAACAACAACATCCAGAATGCATCTACAGCAGCGTGCTGAGAATTTACTTCTCTTTTCCACTCTACCAAGTTATTCAATAAGTTCGCGGAGCGCCGACTATTCGTCAACGAACGAACTAAAACTTGGACGTCATTTTAATATTTCATGTTTGATAAGAAACAATATTTTAAATTGCAATATTTTTAATAAAGTTTTGGGTTTCAAAAAATGTTGCGCACAGTGGATGTCGCGTTCGTTAACAATGCAACAAAAACACATTCGAATACCACTTTTTCAGCAACATTTGGAATTTTTTTTAAGCTTTAAAGTCTTTTTAATTTAAAGTCTTAAACTTTAGTAAACTAAAAAACTATAATTTAAAACTTTAGTTTAAAGTTTAGAAGTTTAAACTTTAGTTTAAAGTTTTAACCTGTAGTAAACTAAATAACTTTAATTTTTAGTTATTATAGACTTCTACTATTGAACTGTACAACTTTAGTTTAACGTATTTTACTTTTAAAGTCATTTTTGCAATTATAAAATCGTTTTCTAATTATCGTTCCGCAAAATGATTGCACAACCTGGTACTACGTTGGCTTACATGAAGATAGCGCAGCGCTAACCTACGTCGCTAACGCATCGCAGTTCCTGGCAGAATCGCAACCAACCAAATGCAGGTATTCCAACCGTGCCATAACGCCGTCGATCGCAGCCATTGTACCTGTAAACACAACAAATAATCGTGAGTCACCAAAGGAAAACATAGCAGTTTGTCATAATCTTCTATGGAGAGAGAAGCAACGGAGAAACGCCACTCCACCTTGACCCCATACTAATCGATAAAGAAAAGAAAGTGATGTGTTCGACTCACGGCTAAGAAGAAAAACACTGATGTAGCCAATCTACCGTTATTGAGAAGAAAAACAGTGATGTACCTAATCTACTGCTGTTGAGCAGAAAAACAGCGATGTACCCTAATCTATCGCTGTTGACAAGGACAAGTAATGGCGACAGTTCCGGCAAACGAAAGGTCCCGCTTGGAGTCCCGATCTAGTTATCCAGTAGCTCGATTTTTTGCTACACCTTTTTCTTATGTACGGTTCATCTCTACCTTAGTTCTTAAATTTATCTAATATTAATTTTATTTATTTATTACCCTCTTTAATTATTTAAGCCAGACAACCGTGGCGAAAATTATTTCCCACATGCGAATGTCGATCGCGTCGACAGAACTTTAAGAAATCAGAGGGAGTATTGGTATAAGTATACGGATTCGCTTGCTATGAATATTATAGTGTTAATAAGAACAAGTCATATTTGGAAGAGAAATGGGTTGTATCTATAATACCTTTTTCTGTACGATAAAATCACTGAGTTTGTAAAATTATTACGGCTGATGAAATATCTTCAAGAACTTACTGTTTAAGTCAAGCTGAGATGAATATAACACGCGCAAGCTCATTGATGAAAGGTTACTCGAAAAGCTTTTTCTTTTTAATGACTTAGCAATAAGTGCCAGTTCGAAATACTAAGAAAACATAATCAATAATGCAGAATACGTACAATTATGGATATTTGAAGTAAGATGGTTTTTTAAAGTGCCTTTGATAAAGCATAATAGAGTAACAGCGAAATTGCTGTCATGATATCAAACTTCATTGCAAAAATTGAAGAAAACCGACGTCCTTCACATTTCGTTTTCAGATTTCCGCGTCCCTTTATCAACAAAATAAATAATTACTTTCTTGAGATATCATTTATTGTTTTTTTCAAACGTAGATTATTATTATTAGCATAAGCATAATATGTAATTACCATTTACTAAAACTAAAATAAAATAACTAAATTAAATCTAATAATACAATACTTACACCTGGCAGATATTCATAAACAAAGTCCCGTCAAGTCTGTATTGAGAATATTCTTCGTGGAGAACGAATCGAAAGAATCTAATCTTTCAACCATACTTCCATTTCTCAAAGAGTTCGTCGAAAGGAAATTTCCACTAATCTATGATTGCTTCCCTAAGCGATAACCCTGACCAGAAAAAACAGTCGATTCATTCTTGTACACCTGTGTCCTGCGATCTTCTATCTATGAAGCAAGAAAAATATACACTATGTAAAGAATATATGCTTTATTTTATAACCTTGTATCCCAAGTATATACTGCTTTAATCCCAACCTATACTGCTCCCAAAACTCCCAACCTATACTGCTTTAATTTTATAACCTTGTATCCCAAGTGGTTACATAAGAAATCAGTTCTACCTTACATGTTTGTCATTCAATTACATGTTAAATCATTCAATGGTCAGTTATCAATTGTTATCTTACATAATATAGCTCAGACACACAAATACCAAATTTGTGTATTACACAAATTTCCCACACACCCCACGTATTTATATTATTAAAATTTACCTCGAAAGGCACTCCATCGGGGTAAGTTTCTTCTAATTCTGATGGGAAATATCCGTCGAGAATGTCTCGAATAAATGACATTGCTGACGCATCGTTATAAGAACGTAAAGAACCCTCCTGGACAACCATGCCGTTTTTATAGAACTTCAAGGATAGGCAAGATGGTATCTTAAATTAATGCAATACATTAAAGCACTAAATGAAGATAAACTATATATATAGTGTCATTGCAATTTGTCTCTCAAAGCCATTTCAATGACTTTAGTCATTAAGAATGGTTTTTTATTTGCGCGCTGATTAAATCAGTTAAATAAAAGATACAGACATTCTTTCCTCAATTGCCTTATATCCGTGTTAAATGAGTAATAAATCCTCGTTTAACGTTACAAATCCAAATCGAAAATTGAATCAGACTATGTTCTTTA
Source organism: Ampulex compressa (assembly GCA_038496175.1). Taxonomy (NCBI): domain Eukaryota; kingdom Metazoa; phylum Arthropoda; class Insecta; order Hymenoptera; family Ampulicidae; genus Ampulex; species Ampulex compressa. The sequence continues at coordinate 15,220 of JBCFXI010002869.1, forward strand.
AAGGACAGAATTTCTTCTCCTTTTAAAATGTATATATAT
>JBCFXI010002870.1:0-15248 GCA_038496175.1 Ampulex compressa
GGGGGGGGGGGGTCAACCCAGCCCCTCCCCAGCTCCCCTGCTCACGCGTCCCCTGTCGCTCCTCTTCGCGCGTGTTCCTCCTCTTCATACTCTTCACCCGTCCGGTGGTCCGCGATTGCCCTCCTCGCGCGTTCCTCTTCGGCCCTCTGCAGCTCCTACTCCGCTCATAATACCTGGAAGCGTACCTGGTTTTAACGGAATTAATGTGTATGTGAGACCGGACCCATATCGGAAGAATCCAAATATGCTGTCGCGCTTGTCGCGAGGAGATGTTACAACTGCGGCCAGCGCTCATTTGTCTGGATTGCATCGAGGAGGAGGATTTCTCACAGACGTTGGAGGACCTGCGGCAGCGGCATCATTTTACCATACGTAGAACATGGTAGTGAAATAAGGTATGTAAACCAGCGTGTGAAATAGTGAGCAATCAGAATAATAATAAGAAAGCATAAGCGTGTGTGTTTAACTGAGACACACGGCTCAATCGTGGATCAGGTGGCTGAACACACACTTCTTTTTTGAATAAATCATTTGTTGTTTAAACTTATCTATACTATGTACGTGTACAAAATTCTTTCCTACTCTTTTACTTCCCACACTCCTCGCCGGCAAGATGTGCAAATAGTTAAATTCCCAACTGCGACTAATTCGAGATGAAGGGTCGTTGCGCGGATCAAGATGGACGATCGCGCATGCACATTATATACATTTACTCGCTCGGCAAACAAAACGGTACTTACCCCACGCGGCCGACGTACACTGACCCGCGATGGCGATGACGTTGCCAATCACCAGATCCCAATTCCAGTAACAATCAGGGTAGATAGATTGCGAGGAGGAGAGTCAATGGGAACGACGAAATTGGTAGCGGGAGGTTGGCCATATTGAAAGCGGACGGATTGTCACGTAGTGATCAGTTATATTAAAAGCGAGTAAATCCGCAGGGGGTGGTCGGTTATGTAGGGAGGGGTTGAATCGATAGGGCACGACACTGTCGCTAAGGTAGCGCAGTCGGTATTCCAGCAGTGACCGTAAGGTATGGACGTCGGTAAGGTAGGGGCGGAAGTTCACCCCTCATCATCGCCACCGAGGTACCAGACATACCCCCCACCCTGCATGTCGAAATGTTCTAGAACGTACATAAACCTACTACCATGATGCCGCTCCATGAAAGTGTCACGCTCAACTTCCTAAATTTTTCAAATTTCAAAAATTTTTATTCAATTTAATTGAAGCTGTAAGACGCAAAAACGGAGAGATGGGTATGGACCATGTGCCGCGCTATAAGATAGGTGGAATTATATACGTGCTTCCAGCATGACAAGTGCAACATTGACAAAAACCAAATATTGGTCTGGCTTTACTTTCGAGAAATAGTCGAGGTACAAGCCAACAGGCTTAACTTGCAGCGAAGTTCCTTTCTTGAAGATTCTTATGGTCCTGCATGTACGAATAGCATAAACTATTTTATGGCTAGGATCCACTCAGGTCAATAAAAGACATATGGCATTTCACGCGCAAGCACAGCCTTGGTCCCTAGAGTACCATCTCAAGGAGAAGCATCTCCACCTCCATACCAATTGGTCAATCGGCATCAATAATCGGTAATGATCAATTGACAGTTTTCCACTCCCGTTCGAAACCATACCGAGTCTTCTTTATGAAGAAAAATAGTCTTTTGGAGCAGGGTAGCACAGACTCTCAACAAAGTTACACACACTCTCATCAGAGACTCTCAACAGAGAGTTACACACACCACAGAGAAAGTTGCATATACCATCCTTAGAGTCACACACGATACAGATAGAGATACGTATTTTGCGCATAAGACTCATCGGAGTCAACGACAATACAGTTAGACACAGACTCTCAACGGAAACATACACTATTCGCTTGTAATGACACAACCACACACATCATTGTTCATTAAATTACTTAAAGTTAGTACAGTGCAAATATCTTTACCCTAAGGTCTTTAACGCTAGAGCCGCGCAAGTGTGTACCTATTCTCATTCCACTGAGAGAAAAGCTTATCCGCACGATGAGCCTTCCATTGTACCAGTGTTACCATAGGGGTTGCAAGCGACTCGAGTGAGGGCTCGAGTGTGGGGGGGGGGGTGGAGTCCTTACGACCCCTTAGGTGCTCCAGCGCGTGGGGGCACCGGATGTGTTGCTTGCAGTTTCCGGCTCCCCCCTTATTGCGCACAGGATGGCCGCCGTGGGGGTTTTAACCGGTAAGAATCCGGCATACCTCCGGCTCTCCCCCCAGGGAACTGGGGAGTCTATGAAGATTTCCCCCACGTAAAAAAAATAACCTATTCTCATCACGAGGGTACGATCGGCCTTACAACCTGAACCGTGAATAGAAGGGGCGCGTCGCGCCATTTTGTCATACTGTCGGATAGAAAAACATCGTTTTTGATCCTTCGAGCCAAGTTAATAAAACATTGTTCATGGTCCTTCGAGCCGGATCCGACGGTGTATGATAGAACAGATGGGAATAGACTGACGAATTTAGAAACACAACGAGTTAACGGTAAAATAATGTAAATTTTATTTAAAGAACAGATCGTTTCATCGGAGGCGGACTGACGCGGAGGAACGACGTCGAATATGGCTACGTTTAAACAAGTGAAAATCGCGAGCACTACTGTTTCAGTAGCACTTACTTCGCTGCATGCTATGACGTAGTAACAGCGTACGTGTTTTTTGCAAAAATGCTTTTACTGAAGCAATATTCTTGGTTAGTTGTACGATCCCATTAAATTATTGTTCTAGTCCCTTGGCTGAGTAAATAACTATCTATTCTTTTATTCCACATATGCAGACATAATAAGAAAGAGACGTACCATTTAAATATTTTCGTGGAAAAATCACGTATTGAATTCTATTTTACAAATATGTATGACATATTATGATCTATGATTAAATTATAGTGTGGGTAAGATTTTTGGCTTAGAAATGATGGTGATAGTTGGATTCACGTATTTTTTGTCAGCAAATTGTGTTGATAAATAAAGATGCTTCATTAATATTGCTATGATACAGTCTTTAGTCTTATTCTCTACTCTAGCTCTTTACTCTCGCTCACTTACTCTAACTCTTTACTCTGTTCTTTGGCTCTAACTCTATCTTTTCTGTTTATACTCTGCTCTGTAACTCTGTTCTCTATATTTTGCATTGTAATTCTGCTCTGCTCTCTATGACTCTCTGTAACCAACTCAATAGTCTGTACTTTGACTTAGACTCTGACTCCGACTCTGACTTTGTACTCTGTATCTTGTCTGCTCTCTATGGCTCTATGTTTTCTTCTGCTTTCTACTCTACTGATCTCTGTAACTTTCTTTTAGGTTACGCCTTTCTTCCCTAGTATCTCTGCATGCACCACCTCTCATTCATAAACATTCTCACACTCATCGGTCAAGTACATTCTTCCAAATGAAGAGTCACCTAAAATTAAATCATGCATTCTGTCTCAATCGCTCTTCTTTCATCGCCTTACAGTCCAAAAATTCTTCTTTTGGTCGCACAAAGTAAAAATCTTTAAATCTATCCTTAAAATAAAAATTTTGTAATTATTCACTTTTACGCCAGACTATTTTCACATTCCCATACATGTAATACAACTTATGTCATAAATCGATTCTAAATATAATACAATATAACAGGAAGTTAACACTGTGTAACCGCATTTTCGGATTATTTATTTCCTATCCTGCTTTCCTGTGTCTGAGTCAAGGTCTAACGATCTAAATAGGTCATAGCAAGGTTTTAGATAGGCAAAAATGATAGATGCTTAACGCGTGGTATTTGAGCCTTCTTGGATAAACAGAGACGATTCGGTATTTACTATAGCAAAGCCGAACGTTGCTGTCTTGTTGCTATTTTTTACGTGCCCTGTTGCAATTTATGTACGTGCATATCGATTCTAGATATTGGTTGGAAATATTCAAATAATGTAGGAAAAGCTCAAAATGTCCTGTTCTTGTCCTTCTCCAAGCATATTAACACAACGACGATGTGCGCGAAGAATTTTTCGGGAATGGTTTTTGTTTGGCGTGTAGTAAGGAATATTTTTCATTACACTGGCAAGTCAGATAATCTCTTTCAGGGCGCATAAGTGTGAGCTTATGACCGTCCTGTCACATACAAGTGGCATTCAAAAATCGAAGCCACCATATGCGTGCAGCACACTGATATAGGCGATCCATACCCCACTCCTATACACTCCGATGCGCATGCATTAATCCTTTGCGGTCCAATGTCGAGTGTGACTCGACATCGCTTTTCGTTTTGGCGCGTCCCATGTTGAGTGTGGCTCGACATCGCTTTTCGTTCTGGCACGTCCGATGTCGAGTGTGGCTCGACTTCGCTTTGTGTTTTGGCGCGTCCTGTATCAAGTTTCACCCAACTATGTCTCAATTGTAGGCTAAATGAGATAGGATGAGAACTACAGTATAGCAAATCTAAAATAAGCCATACATCTTAAACTTTATGCCTTCGTTTTAGTCTTTTCAAAGAGACCGTGGTGTACAGTTCGGCGTCGTGGCACAACTAGAAAGCATTTTCAAATCCTACATTTTTATAAAATCATTTTTTTTTGTAAAGAATATGGCTAAACGACAGAGTCAACAGAGCACAACAGTGCGTGGTACTGAATTTTAAAGTGATGATAGTGTTTGTTTGGGCGATGTAGAAGAACTATTTCAAAGAATATACGCATCTGAAATGGAATGAAAATTATATATCTACTAATTCATAAGTACGTTAAGTTAGTAAGGTCATAAATGTCAACCAAAGTAAACGCTACCGAGCGGATAAGCGACTGGTGAAATCTGCGCGGACTAGGTGGTACGCACTTGCGAATTCAGCGCAGACCTGCTAAAACGAAAGCGTGAAGAGCGCTCGGTCCGCAAAGGGTTAATCCCCACCATGGGATCGACGATCAAAAAAGATCGATGCAGCACATCGAAGCGCCATTCAGCATCTGGTAATCAACGCGATAACACTTCTTAACAAGAATCGGGAAAGAACGACTAATAGCATCATTAGAAATCAGACTCTTTAATCTTTCTTTGCATTGATTTACTTACGTTTGCTTAAACAATACAAGTATCGTCACGCCTTAAGCATTATATTCGTATGAACCGTAACTGGAATAAATTCAATATGATCGAGGTGTGGTTCGTCACATCGCCAAGCGCCCGAGTCTTGTATCGGCTTAACTATCCTTTCAGGCCCACATAGCGTCTCGAGGCCTGCTCAGCTCACATACCTGCCACGCTGACCCTCGATTCGGCGTTCAATCGTGCCTTCCATAAGAGGGGAACTAGTCAGCAGGTACTTGAAGGTGATGTGGGTGGTACAATTCGGAGAGATAGGGATGTGGTTCGATCGTGCTACAGAGGAATTGCTCAGCTCATTATGGTACTCTGCCAATTCCTCCTTGTGGCTTATGTATTGCCCTGCAGAAACCCCCATCGACGATTGTAGCACACAACCATATTCTTATTTGCCACTGCATAAAATATACCCTAGCCAGTTTTCTAGATCATCGAAGGATTGCTCGATCTTTCAATTTGCCAAATCTTAAGCGCTAACTTAAGCGAAAACGAGCGGATAGTGCATAGCTAAGATTGCAGCCCCGGTACCGGGGAACTCTTGAAGCCCTTGTTCCTCCGGGAGGTCCCTTCGGAACTATCGAGCGATCGAGGCGTGGTGCCAGTCACCTGACGTATCTGGTTCTATAAATGAGATTTCAAACATAAAGGATCATCCTCAATCGTTGCACGGAAATTTTGATTTTTAAGGCCAATAATGAAGTACGTGTTAATAAAGGTTATTATAAATCCGATGACTGTTGGATGCTGGTTCACAGATAGGGTGGATAACGTCGCCGAATCCGCACATCCTAATCCGAACAGAGATCCACCGCGGTTCGCGTTCTTCGTTCTTCAGTCATTAGTATCCAAATCGATTATTTAATTTTCGCCCGGGAATCCGTCATTGTACCGATCCCATAATATTCCAGTCATTTAACTTATGGAAGTTTAGTTGCACAAGTAGCACGTCCTACATGTATTTGTTCGAATTTTAAATAAATATAAGTTTGTAGATTAAATATAAGATCATGTGTTCATCCTTGTCTGTACAACGAACACTGCCGCCCTCCAGTGCCTGGAGACACAAATCTATCGAATATTAAAATAGGAAAACCGACGCGTTTCCCCGCTTCACGTAGACGAAGAATAGGTAATGTTACAAGCTCGATAGGCATTGTGTTCCCGAGAGCAGAGAGAACTCATGTCCGTGTACTAACAAAGCGGATGTCACACGAATGTGAACTCGGCTAAGATCTCGTTTTTGAAAATATACAGGAGTTAGAGTCGCGGGAGAAATTTTAGGAATACTGTTTTTCCTGAAATAAAGAAATAAGATTAGTGTTGTGGAAATGATCTCTCTCGAAATCAGGATAATATTCGGACTCCGGTGATTCAGCTCTGTCGACATCATTTTACTCTGAATCTCATATTGTCGTAGGGATCAGCAAGAATTTCGAAAATTGAGTTAAAACAATACCGTGGTGCGGTTTGTACGCACGACTCTTCGGTTCGAGGCGCCCGTAATAGCCGCGGATACTAGCGGTTTCGCTTAATACTCGAATGTCGGTTTGACTCAGCTTTTCATCGTTTCTCGTCTACTAATTTTTTAATACTTTGATATCCGACACGTGATCAGAATTCTAAGTTCTATTTGAATTCGCATTAGCTCTGTTAAATGCTGCCAATTTAACCCCCTATCGAAAATCGAATGTCGATCTATGGGTCGATACTTTGCTCCTTCGCTTGATGCTGAAAAGTGGAATAGGGGTAGTGCATGCGTCTTAGCCGTTCCTGTCGCCTAAGAGGGATATTTTCCTTGCGGCTCACCGATATAGGTGGGTTGCACGAATATGTGGTACTATGGCACGGGAGATTCGCCCGTATGTAACCGTATGGAGTATAATGTACGGCTACAGACGTTTATGTGAAAATATGGAAGAGGGGTGCAAATATGGACATAGTTAAAGTATGTAATATGATGGTTTTGATTTGTTCAGATTATTGATAATTTGACAATGATTCTATATAAGATATCATTACGTCTATAGCTCTTTTTCATAATAATCCTGGACGATTTGCGTTTTAGTGATTATGTTATAATATTTTTCTACACGTGTATATTAAGGGGGAAAATAAATGTAGATGATTCGACAAATGCATTTTTTTTGCAGATAATATTGGTATAACTGTCCAAGAATATGACTCAAAAGTTTCAAAATGTGTTTCGAAAAATTGGGAAAATTATAGCCTGTAAGGATGCGTCAAGCAGCGGTGGGATTCTGCAGCACGCAGCAAGTATTTTAGATATGAACCCATAGGGTGATAAATTCCAAGTGATAAAAAGTTGGTGTATCGGTCACATTAAGAAGACAATGGACACTTGACTTTGAAGTATAAAAAAAACACATAAAGTACAAGTAGCCCTCCTCCTACGGCATCCTATAACACGGTTTCCCTCTAATACGATAAGAAAATTGCGAAAACCCTTGTACAACACTATACTTTTACAGCATTGGATGACATGATTTTTACTGTATATATTTAAAAACTAAATTGCTTCATAATAATGACGCGAAGGAATAATGCTCTATGATGGCTTTACATGAAAATGTATAAACAAATTATAATTTAATCATATAGTATAAAACATGGTCATGTCGAGCAGGTTTTTTGGGTACCAGTTGTCCGGGTGAAGAAACGAGTCGTATATTATCCAACGTTTTGGACCGGATGCGAGCTCTTCTCAGGAATGTATTATAAGCTATATATTATAAATAGAATTAGAGTGGTATACATCAAATGATAAGAATACATCAAAATCAATAAAATGTAATGCATAAAATGATAAGAATATATATATGGAATTCAGAAAGAAGATACAGATTTTGGAAAAAATTGTTTAAAGACACGTTTATAAATGTTATGGATTAGGCTAAGGTATAACATCGTAGAGCCCACTATGGCTTAAACCATATAAGATTATTGTTCCTACGTTCTCCACATTGTGTGGAGAGCCAAGATAAAGATGTGTATAACATTATGTGAATTCAGAATTAAAGAATTTAAGAAATTGGAATAACAACACGTGAGAGGGCATACTTTATCATATTTTTTCCAGGAACATAATTGCTTGGGGGTTAATAAATTCTTAATCTGTTGAAAATGCTATGTGTTCTTACGTACTTTACTTGTGAAGAAAAATAGAAGCAATGGGTAAAATTGCTACATTTTTTGATTATATGATTAACTGCCAAAATTAACGGAATGTTAGTCTTAGAAAGGTCACCTGGGCACTGTTGGCAGGTTGATTTGAAATTTTATGTACAGAAAATCTATAAATATGGAAAACAAGAAATCAGCAATGTGCAGAGAGTATAAATGGAATACGAAGTTGGCAGGAAAATCAAATTGCGATACTGAAGAAGTGTGTTTAGGAGTTATTTTAGGCTTTTAAGAAGATTATTGGAAGAAGAGTACAGGTTTGTGGTATCTGTTTCTAAATATATGGGATTTGATTCTATTTTAATATAAATCATTGTTCGTGCTTTCTGTGGACGTTCGTACGTCGAGAGTCGCAGACGTCGTGGTTCTCCTCGCGGATATCCGAACTGCTTTTCGAGTCGAGATATCGCTTCGGGAAGATGGAAGCCCGACGAAACTCAAGCACGAAGCTTGGCGCCGTGCTGCTGGCCTAGACTATCGTGTTTGTCGCTCACGCCTAGGGAATACGTACGCCTTTCGCTACAAAATTAATCGCGCGAACCACTAGTTAGGGTGTCAATGGAATCTGGCTTTTTTCGGTATAACAGTTGGGTTTGCTACACCTTGTTTCACGGATCGAGATGTTCGAGAATGTTGAGTAGGGTTCACCGCGTGTTGTAAATACGCGATGGTCGTGATATGTGAAAGTCAACGAGCTAATCCTCTCGCTACGTTGCTCGGTTAGTGTTATATTCGAGGTGTTTTACTGAGTGTGTATCTCGGAGCGTTGCTGACTTTAGACTGCTGCCTTTCAGACGCCTTGATGTTCAAGAGGGTTCAGCCGGGTCTCTTCGGGCGGAGTTTCAGAGATTTTTCATTATTACGTGCCTCCTATTGCTTTTCGAAGGTATCTGTACGGCCTCTTTAGAGTGATTGGTCGGCTGCATTTTTGGACAAAATGCAACCCTGCCGGTTGCCAGATTATCCTTTGTTGACCGTTTTCGAAAGTCCAACGTGACTCAAAACAATAGCAGGACACGTGTGCTGTAGATAGGCGAGAGTCGCGTCTAATTTGGAGGAACACCAGATGTTTTATTGCCTAAGTACCTCTGAAGCTAAGCAGAGGCTGAATGCATAAAGACTAGAGCGGTCACTTTGGTACCGTTCGACCCTTGAAAAACACGATGATAAACCTCTGGGTTCCTCGCTTGACTCTGCCTATTGTTGCGCCGCAACAATCATTTCAGAAATGAGCCTTTTGAAATATTGCGGTTCGTAATCAAGAATAGAGGCGTTATCAAAATCTATACTATGGTGAGTTTCATAGTGATGCAAAGCTACAACGGGGAATTTATTTTGCAATCTATGTATGTCCTCTCGGATGCGGGTTGAAAATTTCCTATTTTTTGGCCTATATAACCACTATTACAATCTTTGTGTCATTCTATATACTACATTTTTCTTGTTATATTTATTTTCTGCATCTTTTCTTAGAGTAGTTTTGTAGTTAAGTTTTTTATTAAGTATGTAAGCAATGTTATATGTATGGTTTTTGAAATGCTGCTAATTCTATGTGTGATGTTATTTATATACAGTAAGGGTATAACGTGATTGTTATTATCTTGTTTGTTATTATTGCTACTATTACTACTGCTGTTAGTTTTAGTATGTAGAATTCTTTTTAGTCTGATAGTTATAGCATTGTTAGCTATGTGTGTGGGCCATTTGTTTTTTAGAATGTTTTTAATTAGGTCTAAGTTTTTAACATGAAATTCTGTGTCAGAGAGTAATATCACTCTATTCACCAGAGAACTTATTTCTCCCATTTTTTGTGCGGGATGATGGTGAGAAGAGAAATCCAAATATCGTCCTGAAAAGATTGGCTTATGATACCAGTCAAAGCTGTGTGTATCGTTCTCCTTGCGTATAATCTTCACCTCTAAACAGTAGATTTTGTTTTTTTTTCTTTTTCCGCGGTGAATTGTAGGCGGGGGTGATATGAGTTGAAATGAGCCAAAGTGGACGAAATCGTATTAGTGGATATACAGGTAATTATATCATCTGCATATCGGAAATAAAAGTGTGGGTGGAAAGAGAGTTTTTTAAGTTTATTTATAGTATATATTCTTGAATTTGAAGTATGTAGAGTGAAGTATTAGTTCTATTGCCTGTATGAATTCTCTTTTGCGTTAGTTGCCAATTTTATTGGAATATTTGTGAATAGTGATATGACGTCGAAAGAGACTATAGAATGATTTTTAGATATTTGGATGTGTTTAAGTTTATTGATAAGATCAAAACTGTTAATGATGTGGCTATGTGGTCTATTGATGCTGTAAGTAATGTTATGTGGTGATTGGGCCAGTCTATAGAATAAAGAATCAATAAAGCTAACAATAATACGTAGCGAATGGTTTAGTTTGCGAATCTTTGGGAGACCATATGCTCTCGGTATTAATGCGTCTAAAATATAAAGATATCGGGAATAAGTGCTGTCTACAATACCCTTCTGGACCCACCTATTTAGTATAATTTTTAATGATGCATTTATAAAAGGAATAGGAATTGTATGTACTATGGTATATGTAAGTATTGTTCAGAGAATCCTCCATTTTGTTAATATAGTCGTTTGAATTTAGTGCTACTCTAATATTACCCTTGTCAACGCGCGCGAAAAAGATGCGAGGATTTTATTTGTTTTGGCCGTGGCTATTTTTTTTTGTTAAGGATTCTACTAGCAAAAGGGATATGAACATTTTTCCTTTGAAAACTGTCTAAGGTGTTGACTTTATGAATTTATTTATTTAAATTATATTCCAATGTTATAGCGGAAAGCGTCATGCATAGTTTATACATCATTCACAGCGAGGCTTGTCGTTTCAAGGATGCAGTGTAAGAACCAGCAAGCAAAGCAAAATTACAGATGTTTGAAGGAGGATAGAAGATGTAAAAACTTTAAATGAAGAAAATAGTTCTCATAGTGAAGGTGATACACATCGAGGAGTGACAAGGAAGATATTTATTAAATCAAATGTGCGTTAAATTAAAATAATATTTTTTGCTTTATTTATTTTTTTTTGTGTGTTATACATATATTTATATATAAAAAATATTTGTTTTTACTAAGTTTTCAGAACATAACCACTTTTTTTTGTACTATATCTCTCTTTTTGTACATAATATAATTTCGCCCAACACGGCATTGTCTAGAAACCTATCTACCGAGTTATAAGAGGGTTACCTGTACTTGGTCGTCAAAGACCAATTACTTTATACATTAACCATAATCGAGCAAGACAATAGATATGAATTATTATGTCAAAAAATGCATAAATTTGGTAGAAAAGACAAACTCACCTTTGTTTAAAAAAACTAACTACTTACTAAGGTTTTGCTATTCAATGAAATGTGAATAGTGTTATGGACATGAAGAAAACTATATTATGAAAACTATATAAGGAAATGAAGAAAGCATAAATACTGCCCAATGGGCAAAGACAGCTGGTACAAGTGGCATGATTGTAAAGCTACTGGAGCACATTTGGATTTATTTGTGATCATCCTCGTCCATTCGATTCAACAGTCCAGAAACATATTTCCGATTTGTGAAAATTTGTCAAAAGGTAAGTTACTCTAGGGATGCTAGAGCGGTAACATGCAAATGCAAGTAAAAGATTTAATTCCATCACGTATTGTTTCACTCTAAAATACATAAATTCTTGATTAAAAATACTTGTAATGCATCGTATCTTGCTACTGAAGACATCAATGACGGATATAATTTTATTTCTTAAAGTATTTAAAAACAACAAATTATTATTGAAAGGTGGTGTAAGAAGAAATATGTTGCTGACATTAAAGGACATTGGCTGGTTCGATAAGAAGAGCACAGAAGAACTTCATTCATTAAGGAGGCTCATACAACACGCAGAAAAGTATTAAGCGAGCAAAATGAGTTTTATGAGAAAGCTGAAGTACTATTGTAAGTTAGTAGAATCGCTGATTAATCGATAAAATATAGATATTATGCACTTTTTATTTCGCAAATCTTTACAGACGTTTTTCTTAAAAAGAAAAACAAAGCATCGATTCGATAAAAGTAGGAGTTACAAACACGCTCGTGCCATAGTTTTTATTAGAGAGGCTTAAGAGGGTAGCGGATATTTTATCAAACAGGTGAAAAAGTTTCCGTAAAAAGAAAAAATTTGACTCGGTGGAAGTCGTCGGTTACGGATCAGAACTGTTTGAAAATGGTGCTCCAATTCCAAGATGAATTTGCAGCTCGCAAAATGTATGCGCACTTACGCACTCCGGTACGAGGGCTAACCTCTGAGGTCTTGGATGACAGGGCTCACTCCCCAGTTACATAATGTTTTCCTTTTTTTCATTCCTGATCGCTCGTATCACTTTCTAACACACGCTATTTTCTTTTACTTGCTCGACACCCCGACACCAATTAATCCCTTTATGACAAACCTGCACCGTTTGCTCTTTTCTTCGACCTCCCCGATGTCACAAGGCGTCGCCCATCGGCGAATTTCCTAATTTCCGCTTACACCATTCCGACGCTTACACCTTTTATACCCACACATTTTTTTTGAAAAATCGTTAAAAAATACGTTTTCATAGTAGAGAAGTAAAAAAGTATGTTAAAATACGAACTTTTATGTTCAAAGGTGCACAAGTCTTCCAATCTTCAATTTTTTTTCATTTTTTTTAGGTTCACATTGAAACTACGGATATTAATACAAAGAATTTTTTCAAACGGTTCGATTTAAACAAATACGAAGGAGTGTAAATCTACCGTCAATTTGCTATTTGTGCGTGGATCAGCCGGAAAGACGTAGTAATATGTTGGGCATTTTATTTGATCATGCAATAAAAAGAATATATTTTCTTAGTATAAAATATATATAACTGAAGAACAAAGTATAGAAAAATTTCATACTCGTGTGAGAATGTGAAAAAAGTCTGGCGCGAGAGTATATAAATATTTTACAGATTTTAAGTGCGTGCGACCGGGCGAAGAGGGTTTAGGCTATAAGGCGCGGAAAGAAGAGCGATTGGGATTGAGTGCATGGTTTGGTTTTAGGTGACGTATAGTTTCTAGGAATGCACGTAGCCTATGAATATGGAAACGTCTACGAACGAGAAAGGATGGTGCGGAGACATTAGGGAAGAAATGCATAATTTAGAAGAGCATAGAGAGCAGATCATAGAGAACAGAGCAAGAACAGAGTAAAGAGTTAGAGGCAGAGAGCAAGAGTAAAGAGATATAGTATAAGACTGTAAAGACTGTATCCTAGTAATAGTAATAAAGCATCTTCTCTTATTAACGCAAATCGCTGGCGAAAAAAATTCCACACTAGTCCATTCCGTCTAAAAAAAATTTCCATAAATCATGCATTTTTAAGACTGCTACACGTATCTCCACTCTTAAAATAGATTGACTTTAGTTTACTTTGTTTGTTACAAGAAAAACTAAAAAAACGTAAATTAGTTTAAAATGATAGATTCTGCCATGCAGAAACTATCGAGTAATGATGTAAGTCAGTTCTACTGACGCGACACGAAAAAATCTAAATTAGACGTGCGGACGGTATAGTGTTAATAAATATTTTGAACGTTTGCGATTTTAATTAAAATATAGTTGTTAGTTTTTTAAAGTAGGTTGTTGTAGTGGTTTATATAAAGTGGCTCATTGGTGGAAATTTGAGATAGTTAGTAAATATTCATCTAGAAATTAATTCGCTGGTGACTACATTAAATTCTAACGCGCTAAAGAGTGCGTGAAGCGCTGCAGCACTTCTCGCGCATCTATAACTGCGTGGTGTAAAAAGACTCGTGTTATTAATAAAAAAGATGGCTAATACTACAAAAAAGTTGCGAGTTTTAGTATTTCGAGTTTTCATTTCGCTTTACCGCACGGTCTTTAACACGTTAAGCACCACACCGAATTTCTGTGCCGTTCCGTTCAAGCCACAGTTAGCTGTCAGGTAGGCCCTGCCGGGCCGCCCGCCGATAGGCGAGCCAGAGTATAGACAATGTGGAAAAAAGGAAGGCAATGCGCACAAAATTAGAAGATACTGCACCGAATGCTATAATCAGGATGCACGAATATTAGGACCAAAGATAGCTAAAAATGTAACGCCAAAAGTAATAACCTTTTGTAACCAATGTACACAGAAACCTCATCGTTGCTTATCTTGTTTTCATAAATTACATTAATGATTTTAAATATTATATTCTTTTCCTTGAAGCATTGACCAAACAAAAACCGATATCGTATAACTTAAATGTTCAGTCTCACAAGTTCGCAAGGACCGACACACGTGCCGCGATAGAAGAGAGAAAAGTCTATCGCCGGTCCACAAGGACCGGCGAGACCTGAACGGAAGGTCTAGCGCCGGTCCCTAGGGACTTAACGCTTAACCGTTAACCTTAGCTTAGCTTAGCGCTTAACGTGTTAACCAGTCAGCTGTGGCGCCCTTTTTCTATAGCGCGCACCTACACACCGAATCAATAATTTGTTCCGCGAGCCCTGTAGGGGGGCAAGGAGAAGCTGGAATGCGACCGTGGCGATGTCAGGCGGCTAGGGCCAATTGATCGAGATTTATAGGCTCTGTGATCGACACGCGCGCTATTTACAAACTGTGCAGGAATGTATAATTATGGTTGTTACAATACACACTGACATATTTAATTGTATTATTCTTAGAAACGTGGAAATACAACATTATAGAGCCGAATATAACTTATTGATAGTCTAAGAAGGTGGGAAAAGAACGAAATATCTTTGAAATGAAAATAAAAATTGGAAAAATGCTCTTCAAGAAGAAACTTTTGCATCACAATGATTACGGATAATGATTTCGTTACATTTATCGATTAAAAAGATTAAATCAAGTAATTGTGCAAGGACTGATTATTAATTGTTACTTTTCA
>JBCFXI010002871.1:0-15241 GCA_038496175.1 Ampulex compressa
AAATTAAGCAGAGGTCCGGTGAAAATTTACCCCTAAGGTCGTAAAGCAATCGGCTGGTATTTGTCGTTTTTCCGTGTCTTTGTTTGTTCGAGTTCGTTCGGTCTTTGGGACCGAACAGTTTCATTTAAACGCAAGAATTCATAATACAGTACATCTTCTTGATCTCGGCAAATGTAGAGCAAACTCTTATGCCCGTAATTATTTTCTTTGAGCGTTGGAGTGGATAGTTTGTGGTACCCACAAGTTTCGTCACCTCAGATTATCTAAATAAATCCATTATTTATCTTCTCTCACAATACGTTACAAAAAATTTTTTTTGCTTTTTCTTAAAACCAAATATGTGTAACTTAGATAAACAATTGAAAGCGGCATTCTGATAACTCAGATTATAGACATATCGCTCTTTTATGAATTTTTCTTATGGCATTTAAACATTTTTAAACAATGTTTAGAATAACATTTAACATTTTCAAAAACTGTACAAATTTGAACTGGATTTTTATTTGATAATTCTTGAAATTCAACATCTTCACATTTTTTCGGTTCTCCAGGATGTTTTGTGTCTTTTACGTCAAAAGAGCCGTTTCGAAAGCGTTCATATCAATCTCGATATAGTATGCTCAATGAAGTTACATCATTACATACGTCAAATATTAAGCGATGTGTTTCAATTTTAGTTTTCTTGACACTAGATTTACCAGCTATTTAAGTATACATATTTCTACCAAAACCAGTCAGAATGACTGGTATATAAGAAAAAATGTTTATTGAGGTTTCCAGTTTTTATTCACTATTAAAAAATAACAAAACAAGGTGAGCAATATTAATTGTAATAGATAAATGAATTTATAGATATTGTCAAATAACAAAACGCTTAATTGTTTACCGTTTGTTGGTCACAATTACTACATACGTAGATTTTCTGCATACTTTTTTTGTACGTATTACAAATATTTGTTGTTTTATTGTTATTGCAATATCCTTTGACACCATTTGCGCATAGGAACCGTGCCACTTGTAGTTGGTGTATTAGCTTCGTGTGGTTTTTGCCTTGAAGTCTGATATTCTGAAGCAAGTTCTTCTGCTAATCGAAACAGAAACTCTTTCCGTGAGATATTTTCTCCTGATGTATTTTTGTACAATATCCAACAATTTTTTCCGGCTAAATCTAAAATATGGAAAAAGTCTTTAAGTGGCCACCTTCTGGAACCTGATTTTACGGTATATTTTCGTACCGTTTGATCAGTGACATTGACACCAAATTTAGGTCTATTATAAAACGATACAGTTTCGGGTAATTTCTTAGCAATTTTATCAATTTTGACGTGTTTATGTTTTGTATTTAGTATAAGTACTTTTTTATTTGGTTTGCTCTTGTAAACGGTAAGTGTCCACCCATTGGATTGGTACAACGACGTTGAGAAATGAGCCATGCTGTCTTTTTCAGTTTGCAAGATTTCGGCAGTTTTCTCTCGTTTACGTGTATTGTTCCAAGCGACGAAGTATTTTTAGATCTTAATTTTAACGCCAAAGGAATACTTGTAAAAAAATTATCGGTTGTTACAGTTCTACCCTTCATGGTATACGGTTCAAGAAGTTTCATTACGACAAATTCGCTTAGGGGGGTTGATGCATTTCGAGCCTCGTCTTTTCCTAAATACGGAAAGCCCCTTACCACATATGCCATCTCTATATCAGACGCTAGCCAAAATTTTATGCCAAATTTATGGATTTTTTTTGGCATATACTGGGTAAATCTGCATCTGGCCTTCGTTGGAAAGAGTTGCTCATCCACGGTAATATAAGCTCCCGATTAGATGCAATTTGGACTGTTTACAATAAATTTGTCCTAAACTACTGAGACTAAAGCGAATTTGTTTGCAAACGTTGACTTTTCTGATTTCTTTTGTCGAAACGAATGTATCACAGAATCTCAATAAAATCACGTGTGCTCATAGTGCTGGAGAAAAATGATGGTCCCCAATTGTTGTTCCACAAATATTAAAGGCTCGAAGTATTTTCTTCGTACATCCCAAATGCATACAATATTGCTAGAAACTCCATCAATTGTTATAGATGCCCCAATGTCATTTCATCACAGAATTTCTTCATAGAAACATACACCAGTCATTTTGACTGGTACTGGTATAAGTGTCAATAACAAAAAATATATTTGTTACGAATATATATAAAATAACATTAAGTTCATAAAATATATTCTCTATTTATACCTACAAAAGTTATAACATCATTTTGGAAAGTAAATGTTACATGCAGTAGGAATTTTGAATTGAAATTGCACGACCAGTCAAAATGACTGGTCTGGTAAATCTAGTGTTAAGGTCGTAGTGCAGAATCATACGTCGCAAAAGGCGCTTATTTGCGGTTTATATTCAGATATTAGAAAATCTGTTTGGTATCCAGAAATATAATCTGTGAGGATTCAATTCCTTTCAACATATCTGAATTATGACACACAAAATATGCAACTTTCACCGTCAAAACTCGCCAGAGTTGAAACCGGCATCTTTTAATTGCAAGCGGCACGAATTAAATTTACCACATAGTAGTATGATATATACTGTGTACTTTTTTAATTACACTACAATCAGCGTTCATTGATGGTCGAGTTTCGTTTTTCTTGTTGGTAGTTATGAGCATGAGGCAGCTACTTAGTAGGTTCGCCTACTTACCGTGCTTGTTGCACGTATATCTGGAAAGTAACCATTGGTCTCCAATCGTATTAGCGAAATACCATTTCTGCGTGAGGTAGAACTTGTCTTCTTTAACACTGGAACTATCGACAATTATTTTGACATATCTGGATATACTATTACAAAAAAATCTACGGAAAAAAAGAGCAAATAGCGGAAATAAATAGATTCATTTCATCATAATAACATTGCCACAAAATTATTGATAATCGTAGAAAATTTGTTTATTATTAATTATTAAACTTAAAAGATCTTTATAAGTAGTTACAGATAATAATGACATGACAATGTATTCGAAAGTGAGCAGTTCAAGCGCAATTTATTTGTGAAACTACAATTAGATCTAGTACTCCTTTCCTTGAACATTTTCTAGTGATAGTGTTATTTTCATTATTTACTTTCAAACTGGATTCTTGCACAAGTTAAGCTCACTACAAAGTTGAAGCGTTCTAAATTTGAAGGCAGAGGGAATTTTGCGGAGAATATTTTATACGAAGTTGAACATAAAGCTTACATTAGTTGTACAGCAGCATTCTACCGTCGACATGCCCGTACTAGAATTTATCTTCGTATTAGTTTTGACCTTATAGTAAATTTACTTTTTCTATTGCTCTTTTGTCTCCAATATATGTGTTCACGGTTATCGAATGGCACCTCCTTAAAAATGTTGTTATTGAAGATTTAGTTGTGAAGATAAAGTGCATATATATTTGTTGTAGATAATGGCCGTATGGTGAAAATTATGACTATGCATAGATTCGGACATGGTGGCAATTATTAGAATTTCTTTTTGAATTTTATTGATCAATTTATTCGTTATATAAGTGCTGCTTCTCAAACGCACTTCGTTTCATCAATGTGTTTTCAACAAATAAAATATGTTTTTGATTATAACAAAGAAATTATCTTGATAACAGGAAAATTGTTTCGGTTTCTTATTCCTGTATTACTTTGTACAGAACAAATCTGAGTGCCCACCTCAGGCTACGTTTCCTTCTACTCTACTGGGGATAAGTATGTGCTATAAACACATCCTACGAACACCAGTGAGAGAAGTACGGGTTTAATTCATCAGACGAAAGGCGCACATCTATCTTCACATGTATTTTCGATTCGAGCATATTATTTGCTGAGCGTCACGCATACTAATTCGACCGCATAACGAAGGCAGTAAACGAGAGCTGTTGAGACCAAGTAAAATAGCGCAAAGCCAATGACGAATCTCAAAGCATTGACGTAAACATAAATAGAATCGTCGTACGTGAAACAGTATATCATGGAGGTTGGTAAATTCTCCATAACGCATTGAGTGTGACGCCGATTTTGTTATCCGTTCTGTAGAGGCGGCAACGACTACTTAGTAACGAACGCGCGAGTGTTTTGGATAGATTATATACAAAAGATGACACGCATAAAATTTAAATGTTGATCCGAATTTAATCTTTGTTTAGGAATATGTTATTAAACTACATTAACGAGGTGTGCACATTTCTTTTCATATTATATTGGTTACAATATTTGGTTTTAAAATGTTATACTGTCAGTCCTTAAGGACCAGAATTGTAGGAAGGAAAAGTCCATTGCCAGTCCCCGGGGACAAGCGTCGCGCCGACGTGTTAACCACGTAGATCCTACTCCTTTTCAACTCGTGACGTCACAGCTGCGTGTGCTGAGTGAGGAAGCGTCAAAGGTGGGGATAGACGCGCCCAGCGAGAGATCCCCTTTGCTCCTGTGCCGTCGCATCGTTTTTTAGCTGACGTCAATACTATTGCATTGCTTAATATGTATACAGTTCATACTTTTTAAAAATATTTTTTGCGTACTAGCGATGATAAGTATATTCGACAAATAATACATCTAACATACTAATGTATACATGTTCAGTGATATCTTAACAACTTTGATATAACCTTGTCAGCCACTCATTTAAGATATATGTATGTACATTTAACTCTCGTGTGCCAAGAATTCAATGTTAGTCTCCTATGAACTGCAGCTTATAAACGATCAAACTAATAATTTGGATACTTCTTCCTTTGATTAATTATTTGGCACGTTAAATTTTATACAAGAGTAGAATATTATAGTACATAAGTTGTAGTACAGATTCGTAGTATGATGAGGTGAAAAAGTAATATGTAATTTGTGTTTCCTATACATAAGAAATTAGTACTTGATTTATATAAATTAAAATATTTTTTATT
The DNA here is from genome assembly GCA_038496175.1 of Ampulex compressa. Classification (NCBI taxonomy): domain Eukaryota; kingdom Metazoa; phylum Arthropoda; class Insecta; order Hymenoptera; family Ampulicidae; genus Ampulex; species Ampulex compressa. Next base: position 4,919 of record JBCFXI010002871.1, read on the forward strand.
ATTATTTGAATCTAGTATCATTGGATACAATTTTAACAACTCTCAATGTAATGACACATTTTCTTATATTTTATTTTTTTTCTCGATACAATGAGCAATATTTAAGTTTGACACAACGCGGAAGGCAATGTGTTTTAAAAGAGTATTCTATAATAAAATTGCATTTTTCGGCCATTTTTTAGGATTTTTTTATCATGAAACTTTTTCTACGCCAATTTTAGCACAGCATTTGAAATATTCAAGTTTTATTTTTACCAAAAATATTCAAAATGAAAGAAAAAATTATTATTAGTATTATTCCAGCAGTTCTGTTAATGCGAAATAAAAAAAATGAATTAATATCGTAATTTGTATAAATATGGTTATTGCGTGAAATAAAGTACAGAAAAAATCTGAATAATTAAAAAAAATAAAGGTACTTTAAAGGTTATATATGAACTATAACTATTTTTAGTCTATACTAAGAATAACATGAAACAAATTCCTGTGATAATACGTCTGATAAAGATTCTGTCCAAAGTACAAATCGATCGGTAAATTAGAACTTGAGGTATGCACACCAGCCGGTTACCTGAAAATATATACTTACCATTAATTTGTTAAGATAGACTTATTAAGTAACCAATAAAAGTCTCCGCTAAGTCGATTTCATTAATCTCCAATGAGTTCTATCCTTTTTTGCTATTTCAGACAAGCGTCATTTTGAACAATAAACTCGACTTTCCTTTTGTAAATTCACATAAACTTTCGCTTGTATCTCAATGCATGCAATATACATAATGTATTGCAGAATGTTTTGAATATACATATTAGAGAACAAAGATCCAAATTAAAAAATTCAATAACTCGTTACTGTTTTGTGCGTGTAGTGTTTTGTAATACGTCTTCAGATCAATTTTTATAAATGGCCTTTGCAGTTTCTTAAACTTTTAATTTTGGACAGAGCGGGTTTATCATGTATAAACTCATTCTTCGGTGTTTTTTATCTTAGTATACTTATAACCTTGTTATTTTATTGAATTCAAACAGAAAATGTTCAGAATATACTTTCAACGTGTTATTAAAAAAAATACAATAAAATATATTGATTTTTTTAAATCGTAGACCAGAATATCCTTCTGGGCTGTTTGCCATATTCTGGTCTATGGTAACATCAATTTTTTTATAATTGCAAAACTTCTAACACATTTCTAATATAATTTTCTTCATATAGAACGATTTTCTGTTGTGCGTTTTATGCATGACAAAAATTCTTCTTCATCGATCATTTCAGAATTATTATGAATTGATTAAGATTCATCGAGGCTTTAGCACGTCAGTGAGTAGTTGCGCATATTTTTCAAGATTTAGGTACTTTAAATAGTGTTTGGAATGGGTACTTTAACTAAAGGTAAGCAGAGTATTTAGAAAAATGGTGTAATATGTATGCACATAAATACGAGATAGTTAGAAAAGCATACACGATATAACGTTTGACAAATTTTTAATATAGAGTAATTGAACATTGTTTTACGGGGATAAAGAGTTTGAGCATTATTAAGTATATGTGATCAAAATTCTGTTTATTATTATAAAACATCAAACAGTATAAAATGTGTACACATTTATTTTTACACATTGTTCGTTTATAGTTGAATGTACCGCTTAGAATGGGTGCTTTGCTCTATTCTCGTACTTTGCTTTCTATGAATCATTTACGTGCATTTGAAATGTATACCATTTTTCGTAGTTTGAAATCAGGATTAATTAATCTTCTTGGGTAAAAGTTTAAAAGGAAATCTCAGAACTGATTATCTTTTTTCTATAACTTGTGCGATAATAAATATCTTCATGGATTTAAAACTTTTTAGAAATTTAGGCAAATTTTTTTTTTTAAATTAATTTTTTTGGCATCAAATGGTAAGGTCATTTTTGCCTAGGGACCTACTGTTTAACACGTTAAGCGCTACGCCGAATTTCTGTGCCTTTCCGTTCAAGCCACAGTTAGCCGTCAGGCGGGCCCTGCCGGAACGCTCGTCAACAGGCGAGCCAGAGTATAGACAATTTGGAAAATAAAGAAAGGCAGTACGCACAAAATTAGAAGATACTGCACCGAATACTATAATCAGAATGCACGAATATTAGGACCAAAGATAGCTAAAAATGTAACGCCAAAAGTAACAATCTTATGTAACCAATGTACACAGAAACCTCACCTTTGCATATCTTGTTTTAATAAATTATAGTAATGTTTTTAAATATTATATTCTTTTCCTTGAAGCATCGACCAAACAAAAACCGACATCGCATAATTTAAATGTTCAGTCTCACAAGTACGCAAGGACCGACACACGCGCCGCGACAGAAGAACGATAAGTCTACCGCCGATCCATAGGGACCGGCGAGGCCTGAATGGAAAGTTTAGCGCCGGTTCCTAGGGACCGGCGTGGCGCTTAACGTGTTAAGGTGGGTTCCGAACCACCAGAGCTACGGTATACATATCACATAGAAAAACCAGAGGTGATGGGCGGGATTCGAACCCGGGTCTGCCGCGTGGCAGTCTGAGTCTCTATCAACTACACCACCGTAGCTCCCTTACTTTAGGTAAATTTATATACGGTGGTAATTGCTGCATATTTTTACATCTTTTTTCTTAATGGTTTTACAAAATATCATTTTACACAGTCAAATTAGTATCTTACATTTCTGAACGATTTTGCGATCATGCAAATTGCCAATTTAAGTGAAACATTTTATAACGTTACCCGCTAAATGACAATATACCTCGGTTGAAGATTATGGATCCGGTCTAAAAGATTGTGTTGCAAAAGGTGAGCAAAATCTTGCAGTTCTCAGTTGCTCACGCAATTTCCACAATAAATGAGATTTTCAGGTGGTCACTCATACTTGTTGATAAAGTATGTGTCAATTGCAAATACCAGCCCCGCGAGAACCGCAAAACAACCGCTTGATACTATTTGATCGCTGTATTCCTCGAAGTATTGGGAAATTAGATTGCTCGGGAAGTTGTTCCAATCACGGATCAGAATCAGTCCAGCAGTGCAGCACAAAATTGATCCCATTGCCGAAAAGGCAAGGCCCTGGAGGATAACAAATGTGAATGAAATAATAAATATACAGCGAATGGGTGCTTTTCGAAAAATGTAAATCTTTATTTCCGAAATATTTTTCTTTTTTTTAAATTATGCTTTTAATCTTGGAAATATTTTCTAGCATTTTTGACAACTTTGCGCCGCTTTTCGAACCATACAAAATGCTGAGAAAATATTTATATGTAAGACACGATTGTAACTGATTTCGTGCAAGAGCACAGTTTTAGTTTCTGTATCTAATAGAATATGTCCGATTTTTCTTCTAGTTTTTGAATGTCTGAGATAGAACGATCTGAGTAATGATGTCCATACAGTATTACAGAAGCCTTTGGATATTATAAAATAACCATCGACACATGCAATTATTTATAATTTTCATTCGTAAGTGGTGTAAAAGGATTGATGGGGGGGGGGGGAGGTGGATCCAGGAAGCAAATAAATAATCTGAACATATAGTAGGGTAGGCTTTGATATAGTGGCAACTGGATTGCTCTCGATGGATTCTTAAGTACCAGTGTTTAGCAAGGTTACACGTTTGTATGCCTATGGGTAGTTTATTAGGGGCTGGAAGTAGAGTTTGAAAATTTTTTGATCTATGTCCGGATCTACAGAGTTATATCTTTGGCTAAACATACAGCGTTGTACACGGTTGATTATTTTATTAACTCACTGTTTTCTTTGGTAGCCGTTCGCCCAATAAGTGGCTCACAATAAGAATTGCATTTATCAATATGTAACCGCATACGGATACATGAAAGATCCCAACGTGATTCATGTCTTCTTGCTCGATTTTACTGAAAGGATGGATTATCAATCCTGTTGAAATGACACAGAGAACCTGCAGAGTCATAGATGATTAGACAGAGATTCGAAGTCTATCCGTGTATCGTATCCACGTAAACATTGACCGAATTCGATGAAATCGTAATCTAAGATATTACATTGAATTTCGTATGATTATCTGATAAAATTGGTATGCAAAGGATTTTTTTTCTAACTCACCAGTTCTATAATCTTACAGAAGAACGGCGCTTCTTTTAGGTAGTCTCTCAGTCTTGTTCTTAAATTTGGATTTGTCACACTTTCTTCCGCCATTTTTGAAATTTGTTATGCGTTTCAACTTTTCAATTCTACACGCATTTATTCTTTAATTTTAGCCCTCCTTACGATTAGATTTATAGACAGCTTTCTGCAAACAACGACGTTCAAGTGACGGCCCAACTGTCAATGGCAGTGTACGACTTACATTAAGCAGCGTAAATCCCCACTTCCTCGCTACCTAAATGCATTTAATTCGCGGTTGTAACAGTTCTCGGCACTCAACCTTAGGCAAGGGTCTTAAATGTTTTCTGTCTTTTTCGCCGATAGAAAGCATCACATTTTTACGAAATTTTTTTGTCAGTTTGAAGTAATAACAATGACATAAGGGGCATTTTTAGATAATGATGTTATTTCTGCTTTGTAGGGCAATACCATTAACAACAGTATTTTCAATTGTACATTCTATGTAAATAATTATAAATGTTCTATGAAAATTAAAATATATTATGTTTCACAGTGTAAATTCCTTCGAAGCGATCTCATATTAAAATGTAAATGTTATATACTACTGTATAAATATGTAGACTCAGGAAAGCAGAGAAAGAACATGTTTAGTTGCATAGCATGATAAGAGGTAAAATATGATTAATAATGATTTTTTAAAGAAGCAAATTGAAGAAGATGGAGAATAATTACGCACTTTATTACGTAGGAAAAAGTTCACAGTCGTTTATTTGTTAGATTTTTTAATTGAATTTGTTCCAAACACAACGTCTGAAAATCTGAAGTGCCTTATGTATTTAACAAAAGTATTTATGAATGTAGTTTATTTACTTCTTCTTTCAAATTACTATATTTGATCGTTTGTAATTTTCATTGTTCCGCAATCAGATATTCACATATATACGTAATTACTGTATATGTTTGATTTGGTTTTCTTTTTGACTTAAATTCATACACGATAAAACAAAAAGTATTGTTTATTTTGCCCCATTTAAAACAGAAGTCTCTTGTTATCCTTTTTTGGAGTTTCATAAAGCTGTAAGACCTTATTTTGGCCGGCCGCTTTCGTTTATCTCATCATCACGTTGCCGCTCGCCTGTTTAATTAATCATAGCCCCTTGTTAGTTTCTTATTAATTTTGACCTCCCGTTCTTTCGTTCCTTTTCCCACCATTTCTCTGTCCCTTCCCAGTTTGTCAACTCTCGTTCCGATTTCTACTTCTCTTTGCTTTTGGCACGCGTCATTCGCGACACATTCCGGCAGATTGAACGTGGGAGTCGTACTGTGTGTTTCTATGTGCGCTAGAAGGGCTTCAATCAATCCAGATGACACCAGGTTGCCCAATAAAATGAAAAATATTTGAACCTTCTTAACTCTGACATTTATTTTGACAATAATATTTCGGAGGTGTACGCATCTATTACGAATCGAATATGCAAATGTGATATCAAACAAGCTTAGAAGCAGAATATTTTTGTCCTCGACACTGATTATAAAAAGTTTGCTGAATGTTCGACCGGTTGAGGAATTCATACCGGATGTAGGTAGTAAATGGTAGGTTTATGTAGGAATTGTCTACCTTTTTTTGCATTCCACGTTAATCTCCAGTCTTATTTGACACGCCCTTGTATTGTCCGTGACACATTCGGGTAGATTGATAGTGGGAGTGCCAGTTGATTGAGAATTTTTTAATTTTGCATTTTTCCAGTTGAAGGTACTCAATCAGTCAATGCATTTAAGGGTATTTCTAAATTCTTAGAAATTGAACGCCTTACGAAGGAACAGACTCCCCATACTCCACCGAAACTTTATTTACGAGTTTGTGATATTCTAAAATTTACAATTGAGCAATACATTTTCTTTTTTTAATTTATGACATTTTCATTGATGAACAGTAAACGAAAGCTATTAGATACCGCAAAATGTTCGCACGGATTTATAGTAGCAACTTCAAGTAAGAATAACATTCATAAAACAGTTTTATTTTAGAAATCAGTTGTATTTATTTATTTCTGTTTTCAATGTGCAACGTTTTATGGTTTAATATATTCTATGAATGTAGAATCCTTGAGTTTTACTTAAAAACCTAATCTATTAATGTTTGTGAGTTTTTTCTTTATAAAAGTTTATCAAAATTAAAAACAAGTGATGATTACAAAACAACAATTCTGGTTTATATGCAGAACTTCTTATCTGATTGCTTTTTTTCGATCTGTTGGAGAATTTGTCTAATTTTTTATACTAATCGAACGACTAAATTACTTTTCTTTAAAAGCTTAAATAATAATAGCTTAAATTTATACTTTTGTTTTACTAGCAGGGTCTTCTTTGTAAACAGATATGTGTTTTAGTGTTCATACTTAGATTTAGACAGAATGAAAACACGTATTTTTATGTGTTGATTTTTTGTTGATAATGTTATATAGATTGTAGAACATGCAAAGTGACAAATAGAACCAGGGTGTGTGAATTATGTGGTTAAAACTTTTTTTTGCTACATTATTGCTGTATTATTATTCCAGATACTATAATAACATTAATTTCAGCTCATTTTTTATAGAAAAACATTTATAGAAAATTTATATTCACTGTTAGCATACGTTCTCTTAATAAAATTATAAATGTCGTCTGTAAAGCGAGCAGAGTAATATTGCCTGAACATTCCCTTTGCATAGACACGATTTTTGGCATTTACGAGGTAGAAGGTGCGGTTTTCCGCGCTTTCGTATTCTGCTAAAAAAAAAAAGCTCAACGTACAAAGGCGAACCCGGACAAAGAAGGCAGTTCAATTGCGGCATTTACAAACCAGCCCAAAAATTATTGTCACGAACTTTTTTAATTATATTTTTTTCAAATGGATATTTTTTATAACGTATTCGTAAGATTTTGCCAATCAAAATGAGGCCAAACATATTACAAATACGACTATAGTTTCCGCTGAATACATAAGCTGCGTTGCGATAATAACGACGAAAAAGCCTCGACCCGAATGCCACGTACAAGTCATAAGACACAGTTACGAAGCGAAGACACTGTTTGAGCTATACTTGTGACTAGGAAGACATGATTTGCTTGACGTCATTAAAAAAGAAGTCGCTTGACTCATAACGTAGAAGCATAAGCCTGCATCGCCTTTAATATGCTAATATATTAATAATATAGTAATGTATTAATATTAGCAATATATTCAAAGTATCTTTTTATTAAAAATAAAAGAAACTGAGTTGTAAAATAAGAATCAGGTACCTCTTTTTTATCGGCAAATTCTTGCTAATACGTTACTAAGTACTGTACTTAAAAAAAAAAGTTAAATTAAAAAAAACATGTTTTCTTGTTAGGCATTGTCAAGCTGTGAACTCTGCAAAGGAATCCCGCCCGTTACCGTATTGTGTGTCATACCGTGTGCTTAGTTGGATACAATTTAGATAGCATAGGCGTAGGAGCAACAAAAATGTCACTTAGAAAGGTATTTTTGGTGACTCTTACAAAGATTTTACTATATTGTGAATATTGGAAGCGAACTCTCTTAACCCCTTGCCCTACGATTTAAGTTTCAATAACGTGGGACCAAACCGAACGCGAGATCGCCCAGCCTTCGGACCATTCCAGTGTTCGGCAAATTGGTCCTAAGTTATACCAATGGTATACGATCTACGGAATGTAAATTCATGTATACAGTACAACTGGTTTAATTTGTAAAGTATTTGATAAATAATTTTTGTTTTTTATACTACTTTAGATACATTTAATTAAATACATTACGAAAATATTATACAAGTAAAAAATTAAAAACAAAGAAACGATTAAAACTAAATGATATGTTAAATTAAACAACGTATAATAAAGGTTAATAAGTATGGTAGATATATCGCAAAAGCTTTTACAAAAATCAACAAAAAATTAATAATCTTTAGTCGTATGATATCTTTCGAAATATACTGGAACATTCAGCAGAACTTACCATCTTTTCCATTTCCACGTTGTTTTTTACGTTCTTTATGTTTCGTACGAACTTTACACAGTCTCGATGACCTTAATTTCGATGATGTTGGATCAATATGCTTGGGAAAATGACCCCAATGTTTCGTGTGTAGTCTCTGTCGGAAATTTCCATACGACAATCGTCCACGTTCCTTATAGTCTAGCTTTGGTATATTCTTCCGTAAAGACTCGGCTATTTCAATTCTGTATTCAACGTCACTGTATTTTTTTCCGTTATTTATTTTGTTGAACAAAATGTACGAGTTAAAAATATCAAATACATGAAAGAAAATTTGTTGACATTTTTTCATATACTGTCTCATGATCGAGAAACACGCTAGTATTTAGTCTGGCCGATCAATTCCAATTATTCCGTTGTTGTACTCATGAATACATTTTGATTTCGAAATACGATTGTATTGATTGTGCCTTATGCAGTCATTTCTACTGTTTCCTGTTTTGTAGGCATAATATAATTAATAATTCCATTGTAGCTTCTCATTCTATATTCTCCCGTTTTTAATTTTACTTTATAGAAATCTTTTGGCATATTCTTTCTAGTCAAACGAACTATTAGTTTTACTGTGTTGCGATAATGTCATAAATAATTTTGCTTAAAAGTACCAATTATCTATGTATAAAATGTGTCCTCTGTTTATATTTCATGAGTGATGCATCGATAGCAATGTTCTTTTTCATTGTACATACTTCTTTTCATTTTTCAGTACAAAAATCGATCACAGGTTTATTTTGCTTAACTTATCTGTGTTGTCAATCATGTTATAATATAATGGTACTTTGCAGAAATCTTTTTAACAGCATCGTTTTATAAATATTGATGTTTCTATAACGGCCCTCTTATACTAATTTATTTGAATTATTGTTTTTTTCACCTGTGTCATTATTATAGATAATGCAAAACATATTTTAATTTCATTACAGTCCGCTGAAAACCAAGCGTCGTCGATTGTTCGTACTTTGCCTCGATTGGTTCTGGTTTGTTCTGTGTACGGATTAGTCTCGGTTACAAAATTTTCCCAGAAAGTGTTATTAAATATATTATTTCCAAATTCAGTGCTTGGAAAGTAGATGATTAATGCCATCTTCATTATCAATATTATCCTCAATAATTATTTGTTTTTAACTTTTTCGTACAGTATGTACAATGTCACTACTGTCACTATCGCTAACAAAAGTATATAAGAAATGTTTGTATGAAATGTCACCGCAACTCTCACTGTCTTCATCACGAAATTTTCTTTTTGAAGACATTTTGTATGGATATTTTTCTAATATTTTTAAGAAAATATATTTCAATGTGCAAACGTGGCCAAGAATAATGCGCAACTAAGACAAAATGATGACTCGAATCTATCGCGAGTTGTTGAACAACTGTTAGATTATTGGGTTATTAATTAACTTATGGCGTGGGGCGGACTCAAGAAATCACTCTGCTCGAAGTAAAAACAATAACAAATATATTTTACGTATGCGTACACCGTATCGTCTTTTACATCCCATGGCCAACACACTCTCTCGTCCACACACCACACATCACGAGTCGCACGGGGCGCCTCGAACCCACACTCACTTCGCGCGTGTTACAAATGCGGATTACCGCCAAATTCCAACAACAACTGATCAGGATTTCTAATTTTTAATCAAAGGACCTTAATCTTTACAGGCCTTATTGACTACCATGGTCTTCTTTTGAGCCTTTTACTTTTTCCTTTCTAGTCTAACTAGATATTGTGTTTTTCCAAATGTGCATCGACATTTAAATTTGGCCAGATTCGTGATACTCAACTTTGGTCCGATTGCTGTACCATGGGCCAAGCTTGTAATAATCATTTTTGGTCAGAATTTCTAACCACGAGTCCCTCACACACTTGTGGAGCAAAGGGTTGACTTCCTATATGTAACCGATATTTCTTTTAAGCATCAATGGTTACGTTTCGTTCTTTTTTCCTGTGCAATCCCACGCCTTTAATGTGAAAGATTAGTTGACGATTGGCGATAGGCATTTTTGTTTATATTTTACAAATTTGAAAAGAAATAATATCTGACTTAGAATGATCCATTTACACGGAAAATTATGTTGATGTTAGCGTGGGTTATAGTGGATTAATTGAGATACGGAATAAAGATTTAAAAAATTGTAACTTAAAGTCGTTTAGAGTCATTTGTAGTGGTTTAATTGTTATAT
>JBCFXI010002872.1:0-15227 GCA_038496175.1 Ampulex compressa
TATGTGTGTATAACTTATCTGGCGAAAATTTTGAAAAAAGAAACTTGGCAGTTAATGGGTTAAAATAACATCTTAAATATAAATATCTTTTCTCACAAAAAGCCAAAAACCAGGATGTCTTCAGTTAAACTAGTGATATTTCCATATTAAACTTCAACGTTTTTGAGATAAATTCTATTGTACTATATGTTATAATTCTATTTTGTATGCTATTTTTGAATAAGTAGTAATGTGGAGTAAGTTAATAGGAACTTATTATTTAAATGAATTTTTTTTTTCGCGAACATGAAATTCGTCTCTTTCTCTGTATTGAATCGATATTTTTTCATTCGCATTCTCTATTTTCTCGGATACCAGCGTTCATAAATTTTCAAGAATTTGGCTGGAATATTTATAACATCTTTAAAATGAATTCCTCTTTCATAATTCAGCAAAGCGACACCCGAAGCACTAGATAATAACAGCGGCGCGGTTCCCCGATGGATGTGAAATACATCATTACAGGGAATATATTAAATTCGCGTAATATAATATTCCGTGGAACAAACCGCACCGTGCTTTGGAAGTAGTGATATCCATATTTAAGTTATAATTCCGCAATACTCCGCATAAATGTCCTTCTCGAAAAGTGCTTCTCGAAATGAAGTCGGCTAAGGCAGAAAAACACGAGTAAATAAATTCTAAGAAATTCGGGGGGTAAAAAAATAAAATGATTTTTACACGTGGAATATTTCCAAGGCACAATTCATATTATGAGACAGCATTATATTCTCGCTCGTGGCCCGACACATTCGGCACAGATTTTATCTGCGCCCCGGCAAAATTGTCGAGCACAGTTTTTCATGTAACGGTGGTCGAGAAGGAAAAAATCCCATGGCATGATTTACGAGTTATTAAATGGACAGATAGAAATCGAATAGCCATAGAAATTTCATCGAAACTGACGAGTGCCTTCGGGCAAATACTCATGATCGGACTCTCTGCTCGTCTCGACAACGTCACTGGCCGGCCTCCGTCGGTTGTTGAATATTTGATAACGTCCTGCATGCCGGAAGTGCACTCCATATCGGTCCATACGGGTAGATACGTATCGGCTCTATCTGCATCGACGTGCTGTAATACGCGTACGCCCATGAGGTGCATTTAGATGCAGGCAATGCGATGGTGCATTCGAGGGAAGCCAGCTGCACTCTGGATCTCACCGGACCGATTACATTTCATTCAAACTCTAATCACTCCCGTTTCGTTATGGGAGCGATAAAAATTTCAATACCAAGAGCTTTCTGTATTTAGTGGCGGAGCCATTTGCTTTAACATCCTGACGCTGTGATTCGCTTTTCTAAAGCAAAGTTGGATTGGCTAATGATGTCTTTAATAATAATTCGGGCGCGTGAGATTGGAGTGTGATGTGTTTTATTGGATTGAGTTTCTTAGATTGAGAAAAGGACAGAGAGAAAGTGAAGCTGTGGGAAAAAGGTATCGTAAAAATACACGAGAGAAATATATATCCGGTAAACAGAAAGTAAAAATATTAGTGTATTTCAAAATGCTCAGACTGATGGTATAACGATTGTGTATATCAGTTTTAGCTATCAACGCTTGCAGGTTGTTGATCAATCTATCTGTATTAAGTTATAATAGTCTGCGAACGTTTAGTTATTATGAGTCGCATTCGTGAATTCTAACGATTCAAGATGTTTTTATGATAAATCTATTAACATTTCAGTAGAAGAAACTTCGCAGTGTATGCAAGAACGATATTTATATCCATCTGAATAATACAAGATTAAATCGCCTTCGGATTATTTAAAGGTGTAAATAAAACAAATATCGGGCAAAACCGATATTAGTATAAAAATTGCAGTTATATATAATATTTATGCTGGATTTTAATCTCGCATATTGACACAACTTATCGCGTATGGTATTAATTACTTTGCAAATCCTTGTCATGCATAAATTCTCGATTAGTCAAAATTTCCTGTCACCAGGATCCTCGATTGATCGATAGAGATGCTACATTACTACGTTTAAAAATCTCCCCCAAACGCAAATGCAAAGTTACTGGAAGTTTCGCCTCTTATCTCTCAATTTTCTCGATATCCCAGTCTCATCCACCGGAGCCATGCTGGCTCACGAAAAAGAAGAGGTAGACACTCTCGATGAAAGCCAGATAACTTGAATTCATTACTCGCCGGTTGTATAAAACGTTAGATCCTCCATTTCCTTCTTTCAAAGACGCGAAGAGTATACCAGGCCACTTGTTATGCCGGCAGGGAATAAAGTGCCTCGACACAACAATCTCATCACGATAATTTATCGTATAACCGTCGAAAATAAAGGTACAAGAGGGAGCGCGGTTACCTGTAGCGAGGCTTATCGATCCACGTCCACTATACCGTAAAGAAACGCGAGTCGTACATTTGTCAAGGTATCGTTCCACGAGCAGGATGATAATTCGATCATTTTTAACCGATTTGTCGGTGTCTTTCCGTTATGCATCGTGCTATATTTACCCCTCATGAAACTGGATAGAGCTACAGATAAATTCTGGTATATATAGCATATTTCTGACCGCGAAATTTACGTATCACAAGAAATAATAATCACTTATTATTGCAATATATGGAGTACCAGTGTAAAAGTGTATTTTTCCTTTCCTGTCCAAAAAGATAAATCGAAATGTGTATTGGAGCTTTTGTATTATTATAAATCATTATCTCTATATTTATAACTATTCGCAATATTTTATGTCGCTCACCACAGTACCCAGTACCTTATCTGTATCCTTGTCATTTTCTTTCCCAAATTACCACCTTTGCTAATATTTTTTACGCGAAGAACCGTTCACCATTAACTTTACCATATTCCTAAACCCGTTGTCAGGTAAATACTAAACAGTATCCCAGTATCGTCAACTCAATGAATTACACCGAACGAAGCTTATATCCACCGAATCCAGTGTAACTTTCTCCCATTCTCTGCTTTTACCATTGTGCTTCAAAGTCTCCAATGATCCTCGATCGATCGCCACGAGCAGCGACGGAAGTCAATAAGAACGCGGCCCACCTCTCGCAATCATAACGGTGTATCAGCGTAATTAGATTCGCGTAACTTTCGGAACTTCATCGACGATCAAGATTGGCCCCCGGTAATTAATTTTCCACGGCAGCCTGCATCGGCTATTGTCGCTGGCAGAAGTTGCCTCCGGGGACTTCTTTAAGCATCAACGTCAGGCTTCTCGAGAATCGTGATATCGCGAAGAATGCCAATGGCGCCCGGGTAACTGATATAAACGATAGCAGTGGGAACGAAGGCACCGGCTATAATTCTCAATCAGCTTGCCCGCCGATCTACGGCGTCCCTCGTCTCAGTTCGCAGTTCCATCGCTTCTGAGGAGCCATTCATTGCGGAGTGCCACTCGTGCTATACGCGCCACAAAGCGCTACAAAGAATCTGTACTTTCTCAGGCTTAGAATACGAGCACTGTGTTCTTCGCGTAGGTGCGTGGATTAGTGTTGGCCACTTTCACCAATTTTATGAATTATCAGTTGAGATTAAATTAACAGATCCTTGTGTGTAATAGATCAACATTAGTGTCATTGTCATATTTATTGACCACTGTAATATGTGTTATTGTAATAAATCAAATTATGATTGAGAAAAGGGGAGAGTAAAGAGATAGATATCCAGGATGGCACAGGGCCAAGCAACGATTTCTTTTTTAGGTGACTGCTATAATAAGATAGTGCTCTCACGTTATGCTATACTCAAGTCCTAATTCTTTAGCATGACGCCAGGCGTCAAAAAATGCTTACTACACTGTCTATGGTTGAAACTGGTGACAGCGTTCGTGTCGACAATGCGGCTCATAGCTGGTTTGCGAGTTTATGAAGGTTGATACATTAAGCACGCGTATCAATGGAACCATGGAGTGACGCTGAATATATTTGCAGCCAATTGTAGGAAAATTTTGGGCTGTTGGAGTGCTGGATTGAGGGGGCTTGCTCGAACAGAGGACTTTTGTTTGCTTGCCAAGCGAACTGCTGTGACACCACTGGCTACCCCCACCACCACAGGCCTTTTTTTTTATTCATTTTCGGCACCTGCTGCTAAAGTCATTTTGGCCCAGGACCTACTGTTTAATCAGTTAACTGTGTTCGACGTGAATTCACGTCAATCCAGAATTTTACTTCGATAATCTTTTTTTAACCTTTTCAACGAGAAATCGTTAATTTTTTTATCGAATGAAAATGTAACCCTTGCTCATGCTGCTTCACTTTTCACGTAAAATTTATACTAGGAACATTTTGACGTATATACTCGTTATTGCTTGATTTTAACACGCATCCCATGAGCGATTTTTAAAACTAAATTCCACAGTTAGCTGGTGGGTTTCAAACCATCAGAGCTGCAGTAAACACATTCCAAGGCCCTTCGGTTAAATCTTCCCGCGAATATCTATTTCTGTTACGGAGGGAGTCCTGGAATCGTACCAATTGGCTATCCAATACTACCTATATTCGAATGTTTTTTCGTCTTATCTTATCGTCACCCTCTTACTTCATGGTGAGATTGCTGTGTCATCTCTAGTGCTCAAAGACTTCACACAGTTCCCCAATCCACACACCTCTTTGTCGTCTTCGTATCGTCGGACATCCTCTACGACTCACGAACCAAAAAACCTCGCGTCTTTCACGTCGTCTTGAACTTTCGCCTAATTTTTTTCTTAGTCGCAATATCGTCTATTCGAAAATCCCCTTTATGAAAATTGGCCTCTGCCTACATCCATCTCTCGCTTTTGAAACCAAATATAGGCACTATAGAAAAATTTCGGTCGCTGGGGGTTTTGCTGGAAAATCGAGACTCGAACCTGAAACCTTTCGATTACTGGGCAACTGCTCTGACCACTGAGCTATTCAGGCTCTGCGGTTAAATCTTCTCGCAAACGCCTATTTGTTATAGAGGAGTCCTGATCCTATACATTTGTGTATGCAGGTTACCGCTCAGGCTTTTCTCTAGTAAATACCTCTCTTCGGTATCGGTTCCACAGGCCTCCTCGTTACTCGTGGCATTAGCTCGATGCCGGGCTTGGCCCGAAATCAATTAAAATAACCGAAAAAGAAAGGCAAGCCGCGAGGTCGTAAATACTCCCGTGCTGGATAAAATCCTCAGTCGTATTTCATTTTTCTTTTCCATTAAACCTTTGGGCTCTATTACGCGAACGCGGATTTGTCCACGGCAAATTTTTGCGATTTGAATACACAATAATGGAAATTATATTCTCTTAGTATTTTACGACAAAGTTATTTAATATAGAGTTTAATTGAATTTTCATTTGCATTATCCAAATCTTATGTCCTATTCAGTGATTTAGATACATTTTTATCAAAATTGGGAAAAAATTTGATCAGGGTTAGTTGATCGAGACATAATGACTGTGATTAATATACGAACATTATAGTACTTTATCCATTACTTCTCTGTATATCTCAGCACGATTAAATTGAGATACTTAAAACATTCCATTATACAAAAACTCGCATTTTACTTAACAGAAACGCGAATTTCATTCATCTAAACCATTCAATTTGTAATACAGCTGGCAATGAATTGAAAAAACATAATATTTCTACCTTACAAAAATATTCCAATAATCCACATACTTCCACGTATATTCAGTTAAATTCTAAATTATTTCAGGACTGCATAACTCAACACTTCAGGCGAATTTCTACCCGTACCAAATGAAAACGCTGTTCTTTCTCAGCCATTTCAAAACAGTGGAGAAAACCTATTAACACTAATTAAGTCGACGCTCAAAGGAGGAACGAGCAGACCTAACACAGTCGAAAAACAATCCCAGAGCCGAGAATCCGCCGATGATCAAAGCCGCGACGAAGCCCTGTCCCAGCTTTCCCAATCGCAATGAAACGACTTGCCTGGAAAATTCGGCGCACTCCTCGGCTTGCAAAAAGGCGCGCCGGTTAATTTTCATTAAAGAGCAACCGACTCCCGCGGGGCGAAGGCACGAAATGGAAGACACTCCTAGGCGATTCGAGGATACGTCTACCGCGGAAGCTCCTCCGAACTTTCGCCCAGGCGCGCCCGGACTTCGAACTCGTGAAAAACTAGTTGCCAACTTCCCTTCGCCCGCCCCTTTCGGCCAAACGGTATGCTGGCCCGCGCAACTTCCGAATTCTTTCACGGGGATGTGTAGAATTTATCGATGGCGCGATAAAGTACCGTTGAGGAAGTTTAACGCCTTACCAGCTTTACGCTGGCGGCCTCCTGCTTCGTTCGACTAAGCGAAAGGGCCCTAAGCGTGGTCCACGTACGCGAAATCTTTCTCCCCACCTGCGTCGATGCTCACCCTTGTTCTGCTTTTGACGCGCTAAGTCGTATCCTACTTGTCCTTCCTCCCGTGGTTGCTCTCTTTGGGTATCACGGTTGTGAAGAATTGATTTGGATTGTGAGGAGGTGCTTGATTGAAAGTATTTCTTCGCGATCAACTCGCGTTGATTGGTAAACGTGGTTTATCACTATCGATGAGATACAGGTGACGATGTATTTGGTGTAGTCTTTACGAGCAGCCTACTCACAGATTGTTGTAGTTTTAATTCTCCATCTGGTGTTTTGGAGTAGAATTCGGCGGATCGAATCGAGATTATCGTGTGGAGGTAACAGTTGTTGGCCACGAGTGTAATTAAAAGTTAATGATAATTAATATTGGAGAATTAATAATAAAGAATTTGATGATACGAAGGTGTAGAGTGAGCGGGAGTTAAGAGAAAAAGGCGTAGAAAAAAATCGGACACTGGGGTAACTGGACCGGGAGTGGGAGATACGGGTAATTTGCATCTATTCTGGCACTGTAACGCTCACTGGGTGTTCTCCGAATTTTAAGTCGTACTGTATGCTCTAACTGTTTAATCGGACTCTGAATCTGTACTCTGTAACCTTTGCTCTCTGACTCTGTAATCTGTGCTCTGCCCTCTGTACTCTGTGAAGTCTCTGCGTTCTTCTTCCCTAAGATCTCTGCAAGCAACCCTTTTTATTCGTACACGATCTCACCATCGTATACGTGCGTACCTCAAAATCATACGTCATTAAAAATTCAGACGTGCAATCCATCCCAATCGTCGCCTTGTACCCCAAACAGACTTCCCTCTTTCACATAGATTGTCCTAAAATATTTTTTTATTTCATAAGGAAAAAACGATAGAAAATGCAAACTACGACGTTTGACAGATTAGGTTTTATATTTGTATAAATATTGCTAGATAAAGCAGCCGCGTGTAGATAACAAAAATACTTTTGGGGCAAATTAACGTGTATTTATAAAAAAGGATCCCAGGGTCCCTTAAAGTATAGTATGATATATATTTATTTAATTGATCGATTTAATTACAAGGAATAAACAATTCTGGAATTAGAGGTTCGCTACAAAAACGCTTTAAATAAACACTTAGACTTAAACACCTTGCGCACCACAATAGTGATCAACTAACTATAACAGTTAATACAAAAAGTAAAGAAGAAAGAAATATATCTAATGTATATACGGTAAATTGAGTGCTATGAAAACGTGTGGCAAATTGAACGATATAAACAAAGTTTTACGCGAAGAACATTGCTTCATTCTATGAAATATCTTTGATTACACTCTGTCCTTTTTTGCTTGGACTTTAAACGAGAAAACTGTATCCGAGACTGATGGTGCGTTGCACGACGCAAATAAAAACGTGATTTCGGATAAAAAGGCCTCGAGAAGTAAACCATGGAAAAAGAAAGCTCCTCCGTCTGCGAAAAGTACAGAAGACTTTATATAAGAAACATATAATATATAGAATATAATAAACATGAAAAGAATCACCTTAGCAGAAAAAAAAAATGATGATTATAATGTCAACGATTAGCCGCAGAATAACAAAGCACTCTACGTCTACATTTGAGTCGCGTAGAAATCCAAAAGACTGGAAAAAAAAACTCATAATACGTGCTAGACGGTAAGCACCAAAGAAGTACGTCTGAGGAGAAAGGGGTGTCGAGAATTGGACGTTTTTTCGCGAGCGTAAGTAAAGCGTCGTTTATATAATACACCGCCGAAAAATGGCAGCTTGAATGAGGAGGTCCGCACTATACTCGGCGTCGAGTACGTTTTGTAGACACGTATGTATGTACCTTTGCATATCCCACTGCAGAGCAATTTTTCCGTCTAGAGTAGCGCACCTCCCGAAACGCTTCCAATGATATGCGAAAATACAATATGCAACTCTGGGATTTGCAGCAGAATGATACCAAGAATTTATTGTCTTTATATTTGGAGATTGCAGTCCTTCGTATCCTGGAAAATAAACTATACTCCTCCCTGCTAAGTCGGAAAAATGGCGGTAAATCTTTTTGAGCCAGCTGCGAGGATATTTAATCGAGAAGTAGATTTATAAGAAGAAATGTCTTTATTCAGTGTCCGAGGAGTTTTAAAATGAACATAACTTGGTAACAAAATTGTAGGACTCTTTATGCTCCCAGGACAATTGGATTTTATTGTTAATTAGAATAATTATAAGAACACAAATATGTTTATTGGAGTGATAAAATAGTTGAAAATTTTCTCAAGCAAGTAAGTATTAAAGAAATGGATGATTTTATAAAGAATTGTTCTGAGGATCCAAAACCATCGATCTTTTTAAATAATCCATTAAATAGACAGTGAGAAGTCAAAATATTATTACTGTTAGCGATATGTTCGTTAAATTCCACTTATTTCCACTTTTTTTATAGAGCCTTATAATTTATTAGTCAGCAAAGTTTATGTCAACGGACATTATTTGTTTTACAACTATTTAAAAAATCAAATAAAAATTCACTCTATGCTTCTAATTAAAGCGATTTCTGGAAAACTCTTTCCAGAAATTAATTCATTAAAATTATTAATATAACTTTTCACGGCTTAATTTTTAGTATAAATATAGGGAACATTAGAAAGAGAAAAACATCACGGTTTTCGTGACGCAAGGCGTTTATTTCATACTGAGATCCGTGCTCGTCAGAAACAAGGATAATCGACGATGAAGACTGCATACGGCTCCGTGCCAAGGCCAACACAACAACAAATCGGGCGCAACGCCCAGCAGCTGCCTTGGTATAGCAGTCGTGGACGGATTACCATGCTTGTGACGCTGATCAAGGAACAAAGTGTGCGCAGTTTCAGCACCATGCCCAGCACAAATATCTAGCAGAGTTCCATCCGGATACGAAGTCGCGTCTCTGCGCTCCTATTGCGGAGCTTCGAGAAAAACGGAAGGAAAAAGTTAAAAGATCGTCAATCCAGCTTCGAAATTCCAGAAAACCGATACAATAGTAGGTCTTTTATTACATTGAAACTATCTGTAATGGCTCTTAATTCTGTCTCCTACTTGTTTCTTTCCCCTTTTTCGAGACCGGTCTTCGTTTTGGTGGAATTAAGTTCTCGTGGAAGAGTTACCCAATTGTAAGGAAAACTAAAAGGCTTTCAATACTTACTGCAATGAGGGAACCCTATTGTTGACGGTAACTGAAGTCGAACGAGATATTGTACGTCGATAGATACTCGGAAATACGTAATAAAGGGGAGTGAGGGACAAAAAAAGTAAATGCACAGATGATCAAACAGGGAGTCGAAAAGCGTAAAAGAATAAGTGGAATAGGGAGAGTGTGTGACATATGGGTGATTATGCAGAAATAGTAAATAGATAATATATGCACAGTGAGTAAAAGGAATATTTAGGACAATGATATATGCATAAAATAATGTAAATTTAATGGAAGAGCATGGACGGAAGAAAAAAAGTACGCAAAGGCACAAAATGGAATAAAAGAAGAACAAATGTGAATTCTTCGCTAGCCAGGCGAAAAATGATTCAAATTTATTATGTTGATGCCTTATAACCGTGGGAGTGAATCTGAATTGCCTGACCTAGAAGTCCTTAAGAATATTAATTTCCTGATTAATAATCGCTGACCTTGTTTTATTTCAACGTTCACAGTTTTTCTAAAACTGATTTCTCCCTCTCATTTACTTCCAAACTCATCAACATAGCATGTATATTTATAAACGTACGTAAACGAATTAAAATATGCCATAAACAAATTCCAGATATCATCATTCCAAACAATTCAAACGGTCATTTTTTCTCGGATATTTTCTCATTTTTTCTTCAAAACCTTCCAGACGTCTGTTCCTTAGTTTACTAATGCACTCGTTGTGAAAAGGACATTGGGCAAAAAGCGGACACGATCGCTATGATTTCGATATGCGAATTGTCTCGTTGTCGAACACCTCATCGAATATTTTTTTCAACAATCGGTTTGTCGGTCATTCGTGGAAAGAGGACTTAGCCGTTATACCAGCGTGATTCCCATCGAACCATAGCCCTTTCTCTCTGTTCCTATACCTATCGCTATCGCTCCCGTCCTCTGCTGCAGTTAAAATAGCCGATCGATACGAACGAGCCGATTAACGTGGACCGATTATTGCTCTTTCGTGCTCCCGCCCCAACCCATTAGAGGTTTGAACAACGTACGTACACACGAGCCTTACAGTTTCCAAAAGCCATGATTGACCTTATTAACCTTTTGAATTTCTAGACATTTTATCTGTTTCATATCAATTTACTGAAAATGTACCTGGTTTATTCGAGATGTTGTTAAAAAATACAATATACGGTGGACAATTGAAGCGACGTTTTGGAGGTACATTTGTATTAGTCGGAAGTAGAAAAGCAAGCAGGAGTTTATTTGGCTTACTTGCACAATCGTTGCAATGCATTGATAAAACGAAATGCAATATGTTAGTATAAATATGTTGGGATTTTTGAAGAAATCTTAATATCGGCTATGTGCATATTTGTAAAGGCAATTGGAAAGTGCGTATTTATTGAAAACGCACCATACGTAAACTTTGAGTATACAAACTTGTGAGTATTACTTGACGTCCGTACAAAGTTTGATGAATTAAAGTGCACTGTAGTACGAAACCGTACTTTTCTTACGAAATTTAAGGAATCACTAAAAATGAATTTTGTCGAAGTATCGTCCTTAAGCATATTTTGAGTATATTATATCCTTGCATCCTTGATGCGGATTTTAATTTTAGAAAACAATAACTCGTCGCGTAACATCTCCCTGAATTTCACCAAATCTTTCAACGAAATACTTTATCCAAAACTCCTATCATTCGTGATTAATAGATATAATCAATTCACTCTACCAAGCTTTACATATGAATTATCTATATTCCATCGTTGAACACCAAATTGAACTTTTAATAAGCATTTGCCTATAATAATATATGTTTGCATACAAATACTTTTCAAGTAAATATTTTTCTTTTCTGTATCTTTCTTGCAATTTTAATTAATCAGTGGATCCATTATATCTATTAACCGTCATTATTGAGCACGAGGGACAAACAAATCTAACGGTTCGCATAGAGGCGTATACCTTCTGCCATTCATCTTCTTACCAAAGAAGCGCGATCACCTTTAGGCCCTGCAACTCGACTATTCCTGACTAATCCAGAAGCAAGTCGAAGATACAAATTACGATACGACAAGGTTACGTTTCACGTGGGCATCAGCAGGAGTATTGTCGGTAGATACTTACGTTTCTTTAAGGTGCATTCGGCCACGTGCTGCACATACACGTTTGCGCCAGTTAGAAATGTTTGGAGTAACTACCCGCAACTTGGAATCAGATCGAAAGTTGGGAATCTCGGCACTTGTCTCTGGCCTTAACTACCTCGAAGTCGGCGCGTTTCCACCTTCCCCTCCCCCCCTGTTACCCCTTTCGTCCGCAGTTTCTGCCAGCAGATAGACGATATCAGGTTCCAAAACGACGCTGGGTAGGCGAGACCTCGTCCATCCTCGACCATTCTTGGTCCCTCTCGTCGGACCTCCACGCCCTGCGGCTGCACTCGTCGCGTAATTACGCATTCCGCTAATCAAGGATGCAGGAAATTACGACGCTTAATTATTTTCTAATTAACGTTGCCGGATTTGCCCGTGTTAACGGGCCATATACGGTACTTCGGGCACTCCGCGAAGTTCCTTTCCTCCTGTGCTGAAACTTTGCTGGCACACGTCAGTTCCGCTACCCTGGAATATTTGGGGAGTCGAATATCCATCCAGAGCGAAGTTTTAGATACGTTTGCATTAACTGCATGCAGATTTCTCGATCCGAGCGCACGATTGACGCGCTGTTTTGCGATTTTTCATATGAGATTTAAGAGCAAGGCGGGTTTTTCCATCGTTTATGGACCGAAACGAATCTAAGCCAAGGTCCAGATTTAACTTGCCTTCGATTAGTAATCAAGATTTCTGCTTATTAAAGCAAGAATGTGAGATAAGAGTTATTATATTTTCTTATAATAGGATATTAGAAGTAGTTTTTTAAAATTGTATGATTGAATTTATTGGACGCGGTTTGCTGCAATTGCGTACTAGTAATGCCCAAACTAAATACCTGATAATTACAAATTTAATAAATGTCTAGTGTATACAACTGCGGTTTGTTAAAAAAAAAAAAAAAAAAAATCTTTTATTCTAGTTCAGAAGATAATCACATTCATAGATTACGATCAGCTTCGATATAATTTTCGGGATCTATACAATAAGATTAGAATCATGGCAGACATTGAAAATGACATTCTCCAAAAGGCATACAACAGTTTATAAATAACAAAAATAATCATAAACAAAATAAATAAAAGAATAACAAACGTATATACAAAATTCCAAACCCCTTGATCAATAATACCCTATACATTTCTGCCTTCATAAATTGTGTAAATTCGATGGCTCTGAATGGGAGCATTCTTAAACGAAAACATGCGTCATTACATTTTTCATGAATTATAAAAAATATAATCACGTGCAATTTGTCCACTTGCAGAATTAATTTTTCAATTGTTCTTTTTACTTTATATTTACAGCTTGCCTAATTTTATCCTACAATGCCAATGTGTCATAAGAATATTATTAATCTCAATTTCATAGCAACACGTACATAAATTCCATAATGTATTGTAGATAAAATCAAATTTATTTAGTAACAATTCATATCTGCATGCATATTAAGCCCTCGAGCTCTTCATACTCGTAAACTGCGATCGACACGCGGCTGATCAAAATTTATCAGTTCAATGGCATGGCATCCGTCAGCTATAATGGAAACTCGTACGGATAAAATTAATCAGCACATTTCAGGTTAATTGATAGCTTGAGTCAATACCAAAAATTAAAGCAACAAGAAGCGAGCCACTGGAGCATTTAAACCCAGCCGTAGTACTGGTACTACAGGCATTTGTACAAGTTCCGTGCTCCAAACCGCTAACCGAGGCAGAGCTAATTGAACTTGTAAATGATTACTGCACCGCAAGTAAAAAATTGCTACACTGCGTTCGCCGCGAGAAAAATTGCGATTTTTTCCGCTTGATCATTTAAACCTGCCCGCACAGAGGCTACGGCGTATTTAATCCTTTGCAGAGGCATTAAATTTATACACAGGTATCATGATGGTCGGAATTAATTTTCGCAGAACGAACAATAATACACGATATACAAGTTTATGAAGAAAAAACAAAATTGATTCATTATGTTGTAAACTTTAGATATGTATTTACACAATAGTATGTTTTAATTTGTTTCTATATAAATATTATATTTTATAGTTCTCCATCGTGTGGTATTTTTTAAAGCAGTCTCCAATATGAAGCCTAAGTTTGTGAGAACATGTGTCGCAAAGATAATTAGTTTGGCGTCCTTTGCCCTTGAATTTTCTGTTTGAACATACAGAACGATCTTTACTCTTTACATCCACACAGTGCCGCAATATATGTAGTTTCCCATCAAGCCTTTCCTGTTTATCCAAGGATGATGGTCTTCTTGACTTTGAAGATACTTCATCACGAAAATCACCTACAAGTTGTCCCACCAATTTCCGGACAAACATAAGCTATGTCACTATCAGAATCACTATTAACGTCATCATTTTCTATATCAGAGTCAGTGTTGGAAGCGTCAAAATAAAACTTGTCACCGCTACTTTCAGTTTCACGGCACACTCCTTTCGGTAATTTTTTTTTACCATTTTAGAGTATTACTCTTAAAGTATCTTGAGAAGCAAGAATGCCTAGTTACATTCAAACACAATTTCTAAAATATTATTTCGAATTCTGCGTCTGGCATAACGAGTGAGAGACGACAGTCTTTGTCCACACTAGGTTTTGTTATCTCCAATTGATAATAACACCGTATTGATCCGTGAATCGGTCCCTTAGCAGTCTATGTTCTTTCCTAGGAAGTGTAAACTTGTGTGTAAAAAAGTGATACATTCTAAATGAAGATTAAGATAAAATGAATACAATATAAGATCAGTATGGTTCTTCTGCTGTGGTGGCTGGAGCGGTAAAAAAGCTTTGATGGCTAAAAGTGAACGAACGATCGCAAAGGGATAAATATCTCGTGATTTAAAGTGTTAAGAGACGTCTGCAACGCATACCGACACCATTGCCAACGCGCTAAAAAGCGTTGGTAACAACGAAAGCGGTTAAGCGCAGTGTTATCCTCATCGCGGGATATAGTCGCACGTAAGCGGTTACAAGAGCCGCCTTAATTCCCCCTTAATTGCCCGCCGATTCGACAAGGATTATCACCGTCTGGTAGCGTCTCCCAACGAGCCATTAACTTTCGGACATCTCCGATCTTTGGCGACGTTTTATAACGCAAAGTAATCGTCTAGCCCGGAAGGGCTAATTAAGCCAATTAAGGGTAATTGACCGACCTCTTGTCACCCGTCGTGCTTTCGTTATCCTCGTTAGCATAAAATGCACCTTAGCCTTCCCCCCTCGAGACAGCCTTTCGTTGCTCGAACCACCGGTGATTTATTATTTTTCTTTATCGATTTAGCCGTCCAACCAATAAACCCACGGATCTTTTTCTGAATTTATCCCCGAGGCGATCTCGAGTTGATTTCGACAGTTGTAGCTGTAAGAGTTTAACAGTATAATATTGGCATCATGATAAGGTCACTCTGCGTCTAAGCTTATTTTAAAATATATATCCGACAGAATTGTTTACATTATCTTATGATGTTTCTTTTTAAAATTCATGTTTTTATATCTGTAACTCTATTCTAATGCAATTTCATAGTGCAAAGCATCACCAGATATAGATTACAGATATATA